>OY015311.1:40838231-41088656 GCA_955612985.1 Cheilosia scutellata | reverse complement strand
CACACACAAACGCAGTTGCCCCCTTCTTGTAAGAAATTTATTTAAAAAGCTTGCTCTGACACGAAAGTAAGCCAAATTAAAATACTGCAATTTTGTGCAATAATGGTTCTTTTCTATGGTATTTTCTGCAATAATGGTTCTTTTCCATGGTATTTTCTGCAATAATTGTTCTTTTCCATGGTAAACCGGAAACAAAAATGCGACATTCTAGTCGAATCAGAGGCCTCTAATGGCGATCTCAGTAATTAGCGCAAACTTTTTATGTGCATGTAGTAGTTTTTATGGCGCTTTCAAAAAGTGTGCCACTTGAAAGTTAGAGGTATAGCTAACTTTCAAGTAACACACTTTGTGAAAAGTTGAGAGAAAAATACAGATTTGAAATGGTGTGGAAAGGGAAAAAACATTTTCGTGCAAGTACTTTACTTTGTGTTGAATGTAGTTTAGCCTATAGCTAACTTTCAAGTAACACACTTTGTGAAAAGTTGAGAGAAAAATACAGATTTGAAATGGTGTGGAAAGGGAAAAAAACATTTTCGTGCAAGTACTTTACTTTGTGTTGAATGTAGTTTAGCCTTTAGAGTATCTAATTTCTTCTGGACGGGCATGGGTCACGCAATATTGAGGTTAAATTCCACGAGCGTACTCATCCGACCAAATTTCGCAGATAAGTTGGAATATACTCCTTACCAAGTCATCTTTTACTACTTCAAAAAGCTTGTGAAGTCGGAATACTCGGGGGAACTGAATTTGCTGAAGTCCGTAGATATTGAAAAATATCTGCATGTCCCCCAAGAAGAAGGAAGGTACTTTCCTCAGACGTTTGAGTCTATTCTATAGCAGATCTTGCTTGATAGCCTTTTTAGGGTCCTATAGCCTTACCGGTAGCTTAAAATGCTTGGATCTCCGATATTGCCATCAAGGCATCAACAACAAGGTTCGCCCCATCTGTCACCATTCATATATAAGCAAACGCTGTGCTTATTGTTTGCGTTAGATCTGTTGTTGCAATAGTGTCTCCATTCGTCTGCTATCTGAACATTTTAAATCGGTTATATCACCGTTTCCTCAAATACATCTTCATTAAGGTGCGTTCCCACTTCGGGCCTGTTTCATCAGATATCCAGTTTTCCGATGAAGTGAAATATCTGGGAGTATCTTCCTTAATAAGAAACTTCACTGGGGCAAAGCTTTTCAAGCCAGATGCATCCAAGATCCTCTCAGTTTTCTGGCAATTGAGGGCACTTTTTGCAAATCAAGCTTATCACAGAAAAATGTCCTTTGGATCTGTCCATGACACGATAGGTAAGACATTTCTATTTCTAGCTTATGCCTCGGTTCTTTGGTGGAGAATGGTTTCACGTAAGATCATTGCTGTCTTCTGAACAAAGCTCCAAAGAACGGGAACTTTCCCTAGTTTACCTGGATCTGCTGTAAATGCTTTACTTTATTAAACGCACTTTTTTATCATATAGACTATACTCTCAAAGTAATGTACGGTGGTAGACGGCGTAGCTTTTGAAAATGACTCCAAAACTATTCTAGGGCGCGATCTTGGAAACCGACAAAGCTAAACTTCATCACTAGCTATGCAAGCATTCCACATAAATATCTTAGTGTACCAGTTGTAAAATAAATATCTAATATTTATTTATATAAAAATGTATTTCAAAAGCACTCTAGATTATTCGTTATAAAAAAATTAGCATAATTTATCATTACATTGTGATGTCTTAAGATTGATTATTTTAACACAATTCAGCTTCTGTCAGCTACACTCACTAAGAACAGTAGGCTTGTAGTTCCTGATGCGAGCATGCCTTCCGGCAGCACTCATTGTAAACACCAAATCTTCTTCGACGGGTCTTCGCTATTCCAGCTGTTGGGGGATATATAAAAAATTTTGACTGTCGGTATGGAAATTCAACTTCAGTGTATTGATCTTCGGCATCAACTTTGAATAAGGTAACAATTTTATTAATATTTTCAAAAACAGCATCCTTAAGGTACTCACTTGACTTCTTAACTTTGTATCCAGCAAAACCGGTTGGACAAAATGTGCTTAGAGCAATGGTCAACTGTCGGCCGCACAGTTTCTCATAGACCTGACAATTCGAGGCATTCATAAAAATGATCACAAGCAAACACAACCAACGTTGATAATTAAGGAGCTTTGGAAATAAGGATGACATGTTTGCTATACCGTCTGATGTGCAACCACCCGACGCGACGATGAAGAAAATCTGTTATTCTCCTTTCGGATGTAACGAGTATTTATATACCGAAAGGTACTTGAAGACCATTTAATGTAGAGATAAATTTACCAGCAGCAGTTCTTGGCATAGTGTGCTGACGCAAAGCCATTAATTTATTCAGATAACGAGGTAAGCGAACTTTTCGTGGAATCAAAGGATATTTTGAATGTCTACCTTTTTTATACTGTCATGAATGTCATGGATGTAAAATGTTTTTCACATAATTGTGCAGCAATGCTTAAATTGTAGGACTTCACCTATCGTTAGTGATATAATGTTATGACTGCTAATGGAATTTAAACCAATGTTGAATGGTTTTAACAAGTTACCAGCTGTTTTTTACATTTAACAATCTAGAAGATTTTATGAGTCTTTATTAGCAGAGTATAGAAAAATCCAAACAAGTCTTATCTGACAAGCATAAGAATGAAAAATATATTAAAATAATTTTGAACAAAGAAAAACATAATTTCTATGATTCAATAAAACAGGTTCACATTTCCAACACCCCCACTTGAACCTGGTTTCAATTAGAAAATTAGTCCCATTTTTCCACAACAGAAATTGTGCTTCTGTTTAACTACTCCTTTCGTCAAGTTGTCTGCAACCATGTCATTTGTGCCAACACTTGCAAATTTAATGAGTCCAAGTTGATACTTCTCTCTTATGAAGTGATGACGTATGTCGATATGTTTTGTCCTAGAATGATAGCTTGATGTTGTCGCTAGGTGCAGAGCACTCTTGTTATCACAAAAGATTGTAGTCGGAACTTCGGGTTTATTGCTCATGTTAAGCTCTGCATCCAACTCTCGAAGCCATAATACTTCCTGCGTTGCAGATGATAACGCCATATACTCGGCCTCGGTGGTGGATAGAGCTGTTGTTTGTTGACGCCGACTATTCCACGAAACTGCACCTCCTTGTAGCAGAGTAACGTATCCTGTTACTGATTTCCTATCGTCACTGTCAGAGGCCCAGTCTGAATCTGAATATGCCAGCAAATCAGGATTTCCATCGCGACTGAATACTATCTTTGCTGACTTCGTACCTTGCAAGTACCTAAACACTCTTTTGACCGCATTCCAGTGCTGCATGCCTGGATTGTTGTTAAACTTGCTGAGGTGGTTTGCTGCTTGCGAAATGTCTGGTCTAGTGCAATTTGCAGCGAATAACAAGCTTCCAATCGCTTGCTGGTACGGGATCTTCTTCATCTCCGATTGCTCCTTCTCAGTTTTGGGAGATAACTCTTTAGTAAGTTTTTGATTTACATCCAAAGGTGTACCAACGGCATTGCATTCTTCCATATTGAAACGTGCCAGCATCCTCTGAATATACTTTTCTTGATCCAGATAAACTTTTCCATTGGCATGAGTTATCCGCATCCCAAGACACTGCTTAGCCTTTCCCAGAAAATTAATTTTGAACTGCGTCATGAGCTTCTTCTTTAGTAGGTTAAAATAACTCGGATCGTTGGTGAAAACTAGAATGTCATCAACGTAAATGGCTAAATATGTCATTTTTGATCCATTCCTTTTATAGTAGATACATGGATCCACATTCGAACGCTTCAGTCCATTATTCTGCAAGGCATGATCTAATTTCTGGTTCCAAACCAGACTGGCTTGCTTCAGCCCGTACAAGGCCTTTTTCAACTTGAATACATAACCAGAGTTATCTTGAAAACCTTCTGGTGGATTTATATAGACGTCCTCCTTCAATTCACCTTGTAAAAAGGCAGTCACGGCGTCCATTTGTTGTATGTCCAAGTTATACTTAACAGCAAGCGCCATCAAATATCGGATGGATGTGTATCTCACAACTGGAGAATACGTCTCCTCGTAGTCGATGCCTTCCCGTTGACTGTAGCCTTTTGCAACAAGGCGGGCCTTATAACGAATGTTGTTATTTGCTTCACTCTTCTTCTTAAAAATCCACTTGGTCTTGATAGTTGATTTCCCATCTGGTAAACTAGTGGGAATCCAAGTTTGATTTTCAATCAGCGACTCCATCTCGTTGTTTATAGCTTGAAGCCATTCAGTCTTTTCAGGTCCCTCCATAGCTTCCTTTACAGTGACAGGTTCATCTTCCGAATAATTAGAAGCCACGTACGTGTAATGTATGACCCCTTGGTTCGCAATACGTGCACTCCGTCTAATACCAGGGTCTTCAGGTAATTCTCCATCAAATTCAACAGCATTGTTCTCAATTTTAGAAGAAGACTTCCAACCCACTCGTCAGCAACAGTGAACCCAATGCTATACAACTTATTCGCAGTCGACACAATTTGAGAAACGTAATCTTCTACTGATTTGCACTCCACAAGTTGGACAGAGCACAGCTTCTGCAATAAACCAATTCTTCGCTCCAAACCTGAGTCTTGAAAAAGGTCCTTTAATTTCTTCCAGATCTCCTTAGCAGTTCCAGCATTCTCAATATGCACATAAAGCTGCTTGTCGACAGAAAGAATTATTTTACAGCGAGCTTGTTTCTCCTTGTTTCGGTCTGAACAATTTCCTTCTACGCAGTCCCAAAGATCCTCCATTTCTAGCCTAGTCTTTATCCCAAAACTCCAGGTAGACCAATTTTCGGAACCAACCAACTTCTCAATCGACCAACTTCCATTTTGGACGATAATCTTTTGATTCGCAGCATCAGAATTTTCAGCAATATTGTTCGGCATTTTAATTTCGTGATACGTCTATCTCGATTAATAATTATTGCTAAGGCCCATAACCTATTAGCAGAGTATAGAAAAATCCAAACAAGTCTTATCTGATAAGCTGATTTTATTCGAATGAAAAATATATTAAAATAATTTTGAACAAAGAAAAACATAATTTCTATGATTCAATAAAACAGGTTCACATTTCCAACAGTCTTATAGACTCTCATTAGTATTTCTTACCTACCTGCCTAACTACCCCAAAGTTTGATAGTCGCCTGTATTATGACCTTCGTCAATGTTGTTTGTCTTTTCTTTTTGACTGCTTATATGTACTTTGTTCTGACCTCGTTTATCATTAATACTATTTTTACCGTTTCTGTACCAATAGTTGTGCGTCAGTGACAGCTCATCTGCGTATCTTTTATTAGCCGCATTCAAGAATCTAGTCAAGGTAAGTCGACTTGAATTGTCTATAACCAAAATGACCTGAATGCGAAAAACTAACTCAAATTGTCGGTATGTCACTTATTGAAAATTGTATTTTTTCTGATTGGTGCTCTACACGTCAGGGGTCAGGGTCAGGGTAACCAAAATGTCAAAATTCGCTCTCCCATACTCTCCGATAACCCAATAGAAATGTCAAAACTAGGTTCTCCAGAAACATGTTGAAACAAATAGACGTCAATTGGAACAACCTGACACAGTATAGAGTTTAGGATGTTGTAGGAAAATATCATGGAAACTGCCCTTTATAGTTGGCGCCGCCGTTAAGAGTGCTTGTGTCTTCGTGGAAATGGACAACACTATAGCCAAATGCCTCAGCTGTATTCAAGCGGAGGTTAGCTGTCCTAAAGATAATGGGTGCCGAATAAATTGTTAGCAATAGGGGGCGGAGTTGGAGTATCTGCGTCTGTAGCGACAGTCAAGCTGCGGTTAAGGCCTTGTTCAACCCTGTTAAAAAGAAATAAATAAAGAAATAGTTGGCGCAACAGGTATACGTATAGGCACCATAGGCCTAGTTTCTCACAACTTCATTTATGTGAGTTTTTATTTTTGCGACGCATAGAAGGGACCTACAATTTTATGCCGAATACGAACGGCTGACTTGAGAATCTTTTTCAGGATAGCTATACTCTCGGATGTTTGCTAGACGCGAGAGGTGGCGCAGTGGAAAAAAAACCTTAAGATGTAATTTGTGTTTTCCCGGCTATCGAACCTGGGACTCCCCCGCACAGTTGTAGTTCAGTCAGCACATTAACCATTGAGCCACTGCGCCCGCCCTGCTACCCGTTCCAAAATAGTTCGGAAGAGCATGAACTCTTTAAATTCACTCGGTGGCAAAGATGAACTCTTTGACTCTTGTTAAATACCCAGATCTAACTGGGATTGCGGGAAATGAGATCTCCGACGAGATTGCTAAGCATGGTTTAGAAGATGATTTCTCGGGACAAGAACCTGCGTTAGGTCGGTCAGGACCTCCATTGACGACTGGATTCCGTACGAACACTATTATGTATGGCAGGGCTATCAAAGATCTAGGCAGAAGAAACGCATGCTCCTGATTCCTGAACCTCTGTAAGAAGTCTACGGCATACCTGCCGTCTTTCATCAGAAAAGACTGTAGACAACTTATTGGCGTTCTTATTGGATTGCTTTGCTTTTGTTATGCATCTCAGTGTGCTAGGCATAAGTGATGCCACTGCCTCTGACGGCGACGAAAGTTCGGATGATTTCGTTTGTTATTGTTTAGTTTTTGCTCGAATTAGGTAGCAAAATGTGGTGAGTGCTTGTACTGAAGCACTCAATGCTGAAAAGCCTTGTGCCTTCTCGGCTTTCTACGAAAGTTGAACAAATTCGAATAAAATAAACCATGGACCAGTTGCATCTGATCCTAGTGCTCCAGTGGAGTGTTTTCTAACACTTTGGATCGAACAAGCAATGATGATTGTGTAAGATATAAGATATACTTTTCCTATGAAGTCTTAGAGATGTGTTCCCGAAGCCTTTTTGGACGTGATTTTAGATATTGATTCACTTCATTTTGGTCGGATGAATGGTAAAATTGGCTTTCATCGTCCAGAATTGCTCGACCTACTTGACAGAGGAATTTCGGTCTTATTCGTTGTTTAACAGTCTGTCCAAGTAGTTTTTACCTATCATCCCTCAACACTGACTGTGACTGTAATACAAGGTTTTTTTGCTCATCTCTACAGGTCGCTGTTCGGGTCTTGTTGTCTTGAAAATATCGTTTTGTATTTTAATAAAAATTCCATTGATCGCTCCCTTCTCGTGCTCTTCCTTTTTTGTAAACGAGCAAACGAGTTGTTTTGCTGCTACAATTCTTCATCAAACCAAGAGTTTCGTGGAGGTGGTCGGATGAAACCTATCACATCAGTTGCGGCTTCTCTGATGACTTTCTAGCATCGAAATCACTGATTTTCGTCACCTGAAACTGGCTGCGTACTCCTCATACCAAATCTCTTCATCATATGTGGATATTTATTCGTTGTTGCGGTGGCGTCTGATATATCCGCTGCTCGGAACGTTCGGAGTCGGACACCTAGAATAATGGAGGAGTGCCTCTTATATCTCTGGCAACATGGTGAATTTGTCTGACGTTCTTATGCTCTGGTGAAAGGCATGTTTCTTTATAAATATTGAGCTGAGTAAACCATGTGCTAGCTATAGTAACATTAGGCTCGTTAGCCAGACATGGCGTCATGAAAGCTATGATTTCCTATCGTATTACCAAAGATTTCCTTCTTGCCTAGTTTACCGTTAAAAACACGAAGGATCATTTTTTATCGCCTTACTTACGACATCACAAAAACAATCTTTGGTAGCATCATCTGTTTCCACTGTAATTGCAGGAGAGCATATCAAGCTGATGTTGAAAAATTGCGAACGTATAGTTAGTTGGTCAACCCAACCACCTTTCTGGAAATAAGTGCCCTCCACATACATTTTGTTGGCTCTCACGTCTATACGTCTGCAAATTACCAGCCGCAATCAATCCCCTCTGGATGTCCGCCACCGTATACGTAACAAAACAATTTTCTTTAATTATTTCCACCCGCGTATACATCCCATATCCCCACAGACTTCTATCCCCTTAGTTTCAAATTAAGAACCAACAAAACAATTACAAATTGTATTGCGGTCTGGGAATGAAATTGATTCCCGAAGCTTGAGACCTGAAGTAAACAGCTGCATCAGTATAACAAAACACAAAAAGGCGGTAGGTATGTGGCAAACAAGGATCAAATCTAATCAATGGCGTGGGCATGAATTGGCACAAAATTGCTTTTAAATCAATGATTTGCTTTCGTAACGGATTCACCTGGGAATCTACCCCCACTCACCTTCGTTCGTCTCTTTCGACATGCAATCGACAACGCTGGGTAAGATAACGTGCCGTGCACTTGCGGCTAACATGTTGTATGAATGTGGCACACGAGGATTGTTCAAAATCCAACGAATTGAATTGCATTTGGAGATTTTTGCATTATTGCCTTGGCTATCGCTGATGCCTGGCAGTGTGTGCGGGATTATTTATTTAGGTACCTACCGGTATTAGAAGAGTGTCCTTCCATTACAATTATATGTATGTCTATGAACTACCGTAACTATTACTGGAGAGATCAATGGCCCCGTTTAGCCAACGCAAAACAAAGTAGCTATGTCGTGCAGGGAATGTCGACAATTACTCGTGCGCCGTGCAACGCTGGCATAAAACTATGTTGTTTCAACTCCTCGTAATTTTTTTTTTTGTTATCAAGGCCAATCATAATTGGAGCGCGAACAATATTGTTATACCGTTCTATTGTGCATAATGCACGACAGCAAAGGAAAATTGAGGTGTTCATGTAAAATTGTATCCTGACCATTACGTGTGAATATCGATTCAGTATATGGAAGCGGCCGACCGCCCTCGATAAGGATAAGGAACAGAAACTTATAGAACATGCTTTCTATTCGTTGTGGGGTAACGCGTGCATATTGGCAACAACCGAGAACGTTGCTAGTTTGTTGCTGGTGCTATTTTTCAAGAACGTCATCATGTCCGTGCGGCGCGCCGCGCCACCCACTGGGAAATGTTGTTATGTCATGCGTTGCATGCATGTAGCTACTTCAATTTCCAATTTCCAGTGATAATTAGAAATTTGCATATGAAATTGCTGGTTAAAGCGGTGGTGGTTGATTGTTGGGGATGGTTGCGAAATACTTGATGTGGCTGCTGTTTCAATGAGGTGAGCTAATGGCCAACTGTATGCATACTCGCTTGGTGGTGGGCGATAGTAGTTTGAATGAATTAAAGGTAATTTTGACAGTTTAAGTGGGAGTATCACACTAATATGACAGACGAACTTCTGAGGGTTGTAACCATAAATTTAGTTAGCAAATTTGGCACCTTAAACGTCACCAAAAGTCTAGGTAGGACAAAATTGGGGAATTATGGACTCTGCAGTGCGATTGTTTTAATTCAGTGAATGTGAGTGGCAGTGACCAATTAACCCATGTAGCTCCCTACTATCTACACTCAAAAAATTTTGAGCTCGAAAGGTGTATTATGATTTATGAATTCCTAATGGTTCCTGTGATGGTGCTCAAAAAACGTCAAACCTTGGGTAAAATATCGGGTGCTATTTTTATATGAGATTACATGAGAAAGCAATGATCCTATAAGTCCATTGGTATAAAGGAAACTGAACTGGAATGCAAATGTAGGGGAAAGAATCAAAAAGGCGTATAACGCTCTTTTTATTTGTAAAAAAATAGTAGGCAAGACTTGGGGCCTAAAACTTGCTATGGTGCACTGGCTATATATCTACAGTGGTGGTCAGGCCCATACTCACATATGGCGCACTAGTATGGTGGAAGGCGACAAAGAAGAAAACAGTAGTCGGCAAACTGGCGTCGGTGCAGAGAGCGTCTAGCATAGCAATAACGGGTGCACTTCGTAGCACTCCTACGGCAGCGCTGGACACCTTTCTACACCTCACGCCACTTGACTTGCATATTAAGCAACTTGCGGGAAGCAGTGCGCTACGGCTCACAACCTTGGGCTATTTTAAAGAGGGCAGTTTTGGGCACTGTACAATACTAGCGGAGCTACTCCCTGGCGTACAGGTGCAAACTGATGAAATTCATCCTCTGGTCGACTTCGACACTCCGTACGAGGTATCATACCCGGAATGATACGAATGTCAAAGGGATAAAGTAATTAAACATTGCGAAGTAGCAGTCTATACAGACGGCTCAAAAACAGCGGAAGGTACTGGAGCTGGAATCTACTCCGTAGACCCAGACCTAAAAATGTCTACCTATACGACTGCCGGATACAAGCAGTGTCTTCCAATCAGAAGTTCTGGCTGTTCTGAAAGCGGCAGAGCTTATGCGGATGAGATCTGTATCTGGAAGGGATATAGCCATCTACATCGATAGCCAGGCTGCGCTCAAGGCACTGGAATCCACAAACATCAATTCTGAATTAGTCAGGAACTGTCGCACAATGCTCAAGGCATTATGCAGTCAGAACCGAGTGAGACTGTGCTGGGTACCAGGACACTGCGGTATAGCTGAAAATGAGCAGGCTGACGAGCTTGCGAGAAGAGGCGGGGAAATGTTAGATGGAGGAGATGTGCATATTAAACCACCTCCCTGCATCATAAAAAGTGATATTAGGAATAAAATAACTAAGGAAACCGACCGGAGGTGGGAGGGCCTCACCGGTCACGCAGTATCTAAGGCACTTTGGCCGCAATACGACCGTAAAAGATCTAGGGTAATCCTCAAACTAGGCAGGGAACAGCTCAGGACACTGATCGGCATATTATCAGGGCATTGTCTTCTTAGAAAACATGCCAAAAGGCTCAGGCTGGCAGACTCGGACAATTGTAGATTCTGCGATGACCTGCAAGCCGAAGAGGACATAACACATATACTTTGTGAATGTGAGGCAATATGTCGTAGTAGAAGGAAATTTCTGGGCAGGTACTTCTTCCAACATCTAGAGGAGATAGACAATACCAACTACAAGGGGCTACTTGGTTTTTGCAGGGAAATTGGGGTTTTCTCAAGGGCAAGTGTTTAGGTGTTTTTCCATTGTAGGTCACTGCAATTGGTTCCCTCTAGGGATCGCGATGGGCCCTTATGGTGCCTAGTGCCGTATGAGACATCTCTCTCATACCCCTATTTAACCTAACCTAACCTAACCTACGTACATTAAGCTCTCTTAAACTCCCTCTCTTTCACTATTTACTTTAATAACGTACCCAATACAGGGGTTTCGAATCTTCTTCATAATGTGAGTCCCTATACAGTTTGAAACATTTTTGCGACGCCCTTCTAAAAGCACAGATATCTATCTATTCACTAAAAAATGCTCCTCGTCGCTATAGATGATTTTTCGTCCAAAATTGGTGTCCTCTTCCGAAGCCCAGTGAGCGAAGAAACGGCGTTGTCTATAATATGGTCATTAACTTTGAGCTCCTGGATCAGTTTGATCTGGTAATAGGGTGTAGGCCCAAGTCCCGATGCAAAATTCGATAAGTTGAAAACTGCGAAAGGCCGACTCGAGCTCTCCTACGGTATACAGGGTGTCCCAGTTAAGAAAAACAATCCTTTAAGGGAAGATTCCTGAAGTTATGCCGAACTAAAAACTGTATGGCAAGGGGGGGTCTATTTACATCCTATTTCCCGTTATAGCCCATCAAAGTAGGTGACCTCTAATTTGGAGGTGTTACGACTAAAAACGCTATAACTTCTAAATTATTATAGCTACAAAAATAGTTTTGTACATTTTGAAAAGACAATTTAGTAGCGTATAGAAGTCTTAAGCACATTTTTACGTACGATCAACAGAAGTTATAGTAAAAGCCACTTTTTGTCAGACAATTTTTAATAATCCTAACAAAAATTTTCAAAATTTTGAGTTTAAGGAGCCAGAACTTTTTTTGTAGCTGCCCAGATGTAGCCGAAGTCCTTAAGACTTGTATGCGCTACTAAATTGTCTTTTTAAAGGATTGTCCTTCTTAACTGGGACACACTGTATAAATATATTCACGAACCGCAGAAATGTTTTCGGCCGATCTGGCGTTTCTTTGACGTAGATACGGGTGCTGGCTGATTGTTTACCGAACCGGTCGTCTCTAATTTGGCCACCAACCGTTGGAGAGGTGACTTTGGAGGGCCACCACGCCTACATTTTGATAATAAAATATTATCATTTGGACCAGTTGCTCAAGCATTTACCTCGCCATGGTGATTTGGCATCAGTGACTAAATAATAAACAGTTTGGCCGCCACATCGACCCGTCCATATTGAAAAATTCGTCTTTAATTTTGCAGCTACCTACTCGTTCTTGTCAATTATTAGTTTTAATTCAAAAAGAAAATATTGAGAAAATTGGAGCTCTTTATTTTTTTCAAGAGATTTTGTGGCAGGCAAATATAAAGACCACGAAGCAAGTCTGGCTGGTTAATGCGAGAAAAACAGATGCGCTTTAGCTTCGACTGCAATATGTGGCTATAATGTGGATTTGGATTTCGCTTCGACCTCGCTCCTGGCATTCGTAAAGATAACCGTAATGACTTTCCTTTGTTAGGAATCTACAAGGCGACGCCCCAGGGCTCACGACGCACTGTTAGGGGAACTCCGGAAGTAATACATACTTTCTTTTGAATTGTCACTTGACCATTCGAATTTGTAGATTGAAATTTAGTATTCGCTTTTCATTCGTCAACGAAAACCTTACTTTGATAAAGACTGCCGGCAAGCATATTACATTATCTAGCAAAACAAGTCGCCTACAAAGCGACACTGCAGAGAAGGACGAGAACAAACCGTAGCATCCATCTGCGTTGACGAGATTTGTGAAAGGAGACTTAACAGCAATAATGTTAAAGGTATAAAATAAATAAATAGTTGGCGCAACAGGAGGCGTGTAGACACCCTAAGCCTAGCTTCTCACAACCATTCGTTTGTGTGAGTTTTATTTATTTTTGGGACGTAATATTTTTTGGGTTTGTGTGTTTGGTTCGACGGCTGTTTCAGAACAAGCTAATCCCTCTGTGAATAAACCGACTTGCACACCCAAGCTTGAAGCAGGGAAAAAAGCAAGAAAGAGGTGAACGCTAGATGGGCTGCCCTAGATACCTACTGTACTACAAGAATGCTATGGCCGTCCTTCAAAAAAACAGGGACCGAGAGGGATTTATACGGAAATATAGAAAATCCCTTTCTACACAATATCTACTCTATGCGGTATGTTATGAAGAAATGGATTTGGCGGAGGAAGAACTCTGTAGCGGCTGCGTTGTGACGGAGCTTTTAAGAACACAGCCAGAACACAACTCTCTCCTATGTCACTGCCTAGGTCTTCAACAAACAGCACACCAACAGACAAGATAATGAACTTCATCAGAGCTTCAGGATGGTGTCTTTATGTAGCGACACAATAAGTAATTGACTACATCAGCATTTTTATAGACAGGGTTATAATGGGAAGGGTTAGTGTTGACCTGATGTGTGTTGCATGGGGTAGGTAGGTACTTTTCGAATAAGTACTCAGTCACAAGTCGTCACATTTCTAAAAATGTTAGCGGATTAATAAAAAGTTTTGAAGTATTGGCTTTTACATAACAAATCCACTTCGTGCCACTTGATTACCAAAAGTAATTTTTTTGTTTTAATTTTACGATATTTTTCAAATCCTTCGCTTGGGAAATACCAAGTGCACAAGGAATGAAGGATATACTGTGGCCACTTTTAAGATTCGACGAAAAAATTTAAATTACAAATGGCTCTGGTTAATCCGCGGAAAGTCTGATTTTCCTGAAAGTTATATGTAAATAAAGGTAATTTAAGTCTCTTTCGGTCTAACATTTCATAATCTATTGATCATTCTTATTTCGAGCAAGCAAACTAAACACTTAAGCTGTTATGGCCTAACACCACTTTAAGGCAAACAAATCTTAAGTCGAGTTTAGCTGACTTTAGCTGATATTCCTTGATATTCCGACAACCAAACTCGACTTTAGACATTTTTTTTAACTATAAAATCAAAGAAAGGGAAGAAATATCACGCGGAAAAACAACCAAACTCAACTTTAGCTGTTATTACTTGAGATAAAACAAACATGAGTTCCTCTTAAGTCGACTTAAGACTTGTTTTTGTGTAGTTAAGTTGTTTTGCCCTAACGGCGTTGTAAAAATCTGACTTTAGTTGTTTTGTTTTCGGGACATTGTACCTTCAAATTTGAAGATAAAAATTTAAAAAAAAAACAGCTTATAGATTTGGACATGCTTAATCTAATGGCATTAAAAACTCAATTTCGTCTAAACTCGACTTTAGTTGTTTCTGCTTGTGGCCACAGATATGTTTATATTGTAGAAAAAAAAAATGGGATTAAGTTGATAAATGTAACTTTTATGACGCTTTTCCCAAAAAGTTCATACAATTTACCCGTTATTTTTGATTCACTTGATTACGAACAGTGGCTTAATCTACCTGTTACCATGTTTTAAATGAAATAAAAGGATACTTGGAGTATTAGGGAGAAATATTCTATGAGTAAATAGGCCACCGGGAACAGGGAAAATCCATCCGTTTTATAGCCAGCAAGATTGGAATAGGCTCCACTGTTGTACACAACTTTATTAAATACCTGGAGAAATATGGAAAAAACCGCAATGGAAGAGTCAGCAAAGCAACAACATGTCAAGAAAGGCAGACGATACTGAGAGCTGCTTCAAATTCCAGGCTCTTCATATGTAAAATTAAGGCAGAAACTGGAGTTACAGCTAGCAGATCGACTATTCATCGCATGAACCAGAAGGCCAGCCATATTGGCCATGAAAAAATGAGGAGGAAACCACAATTGAATGCGGCACGTAAAATCGAGCGCCTTGAGCTTGCAAACTAGTGTTACAGGTGGAATCGAGAGTGGCATACCGTCGTCTTTTAATTTAAAATTTAATTGGACGGACCTGATGGATACAGTTGTTAATTCCATGATTTGAGAAAAGAAGAAATACGTCTTTAAAGGCGGCACTGCAAAGGAGGTGGTGTAATAGTATGAGGAGCAATAAGCCATTACAGAACTGAGGAGCTGGATTTCCAAAGCTCCAAAATGACGGCAATCACTTACACTTTTCCGCAGTTTTTGGATATATTTGGTGGTCAGCGATGGACTTTACAACAAGACAATGCACCGATACATACCGCACGGACCACAAAAGCCTGGATTCAGAAACAAAATGTAAACCTACTTACTCCATATTCACCTGACCTGAGCATCATGGAAAACGTGTGTGGTTGGCGGAAGAAATTATGGAGCCATAAAACGAGCCCGGTCCAAAGTTTCGCTTGATTATTTGACAGCACTCTATGAATCTCTACACAACAGGCTACTTGGAGTGATTTAGCGATCTGGAGGTAGTACCCATTACTAAAAACTATTGCTACTCTTTGAATTATTTAATTATACAAATTAATTTTGTATTTTTTTTTACCTTTTAAGCTTCTAACAGGTAGATCAAGCCACTGTTCGTAATCAAGTGAAACAAAAATAACAGGTAAATTTTATGACCTTTTTGGGAAAAGCGTCATAAAAGTTACATTTGTCAACTTAATCCCTTTTTTTTCTACAATATACCTAAGCATAATATATACTTCATTCCTTGTGAATTTGGGTTTTCCCGGATTAGCGAAGGATTTGAAAAATATCGTAAAATTTAAACAAAAACTTTCCTGTTCGTAATCAAGTGGCACAGAGTGTACATATAATACATATATTGATAGACGTAATGCATATTTTACGGGTCCTAATAACAGGATCCTATTTAAGTTTAAACAAAAAAAAATGTTCAACTGAAATATAATATAGAAAGGCTCTATGGAATTTATTACGAGACTAATATTTTAGGTGAAAAAGATTTGATTTAAGCTCGCATTCGCACCTTAAACAAAAAGATAATAATATAAGTGGATTTCCAAAAAAAAAAAAAAAAACAAACTTAAGAACAAACTCTTGCATATAGAATGCTTGAAATAATATGGCAAAGCCAATCTTTTCATTTGACATCTGAGTGGCAGTATCCACATCCTGTCGAAACCGTGGCGGATAAACAGAACAAAATCTGCGCACGAATATAATATTCCTCCTACCCCAGAGATTATGATCTACCGTTCCGGTATTTCGGTCTTTTGTCCGGGAAACAAATTAAAAAAAAACAAAAAAATCAGAGAGAGAAAAAAGGAGATAAAATCGTGATTTATTACGGTTTCCTATTTTGGGAAAATTTGTTTTTCTCGTCCGTCTGGCATGGGGACAGTCCGACAGCTCCGAGTCACTTCCGATTTTTCATCTAATAATGTTACCCCTCCAAATATTATATGAAAGCAGAAACGAATAGGAAAAAGTGAAATGAAAAATTATTACTGTGTCCTGTAACCTTAGTCCCGTTGTGATTAGATTGAATCGGGGAAAGACGTCACCGTCGTTGTCGTGCTGCGTAAGAAAATTAAAACCGCAAATTATTGCGTAATCTGATTGATGGCGTGTCGTGATTTTTATTCAATCCCTTGGCCGTATATCCTGTTCGTGGGAGTAGGTACAAGGAATAGGCAGGATATTTGAATGTTACAGAGTGATTAGGGGAATGAGTATTAATTATGTGCAGGACAGTTCGTATAGGTAGGTAGCCAAAGAAAAGCATCCGCTGTTGTTTAATTTGAAAAATTAAATGTTCCTTTTTTTTTGGTGACTTATGGTAACGGAACTTACTGCGTTACAGAAATCATTTGTCATTTCGCTTTTTTATATTAAAATATTGTAAGCGTTTACAGCAAAGTCATGATTGTCACGATTATTGTATTGTATTACAAGGATTACGGAAGTTGACTTCGTGCTATTTGCTCTACCACTTGTTATAGGATAGATGACGGAAGTTAAATGCCATCTGTCATTTGTCATCAGTCATAGCATATTTGTTATCTGTCATCTGTCATCTATCATATGTCACCTGTCAACAGAAGTCTCATTTCTGTCGAGCCCGATGTAATTCCTTAACCCTGGAATGCTCCGCCTCATCCGCTACTCCGATAAGCGACATTAGGTTAGGTTAGGTTCGTGGGCTGGCAAGAATTTCTCCGTGCTACACTCAGGTCAATACTGACCCATTGTGTTGCCCGTAGGGGAAAGAGGTTGTTCCTTCCCCATTATAACCTTATATAACCTTAACCATCTTGTTGATTTGACGAAGTTGATTATCTTGTCTATTGATGTGCTGGAAAGCTCGTCTATGTTGTTGAAGAAGTGACTGCCAAGGAATTTATACCTGGTTTGTTGGAGACCTGGGCAGTGACATAGGAAGTGGGTTGTATCCTCAAGAGCGCCCTCATCACCGCAGCCTCTACAGAATTCTTCCTCCGTTAAGTCCATTTTCTTCATATGGTACCGCAGAGTGTTGTGCTCCGTTATGATACCTACGATGGTGGACAGGGACTATCCTTCTGCATTATATTATCGGTTTTGGTTTCGTTGAAGGACGGTTATAGCATTCTTGAGGTAATACAAGTATTTAAGGTGTCCCATCTAGCGTTCGCCTCTTTTCTCCCTGCTTCAAGCTTGAGTATTCAAGGCGGGATGTTCACAGAGGTCTGGAATGCCTTCATGTCCCGGAACCCAGCAGAGTGATACCTTGTGCTTTGTACCAAGAGCCTTGAGTTTTTCGTGACAGCACTTCACAAGCTTCGATTTTATTTCTGGTGCAGTTATGGCTTTTACATATGTCGATGGCTTGGCTGTCGATAAAGAAGGTAATACCTCTAGGTGGTATTGCCCTTACCACAGACTCATGGGCTGCTGTTGTCACTGCCGGGACCACTGCTTGGAAAACGGTGCTATGGTCGGGACTGACGAGACTGTCAGTATAGGTCTTACTATAGCCGTGTACATCCAGAGCTTGATTTTGGGATAGTCCCCAGGTTTTCCCGAAGATTCTGCTGCAGAAATAAAAGCCTATTGTAGCTTTTTGATTCTTTCATTGGTGTTAAATTTCCAATTTAGTTTTTTGTCTAGTATAAATCCCAGGTACGTTGCGCTATCAGAGATTCTGAGGGGTGTGCCGCCAACAGAAGTTGTAGCGAACTGTGGTATTTTCCTTTTATTTTTGAAAAGTACCAGTTGTGTTTTCTGGGGATTGTCTGTTAGACCGCAGTTCCTGGTCCAGGTGTCAAGTGTTCTTAGGTCGCTTTCCATTTGTTCCGACAGCTTTGGAAGGAATTTACCCGTTGCCAAAAGTACGACGCCATCCGCATAAGCCGTTATTCTGATGCCCTTGTTCTTAAGCTTCGTGGGCGATTCAATTAGAACAATGACCCACAAGGCCACAACAGTGGGGAGATTACCTCGCCTTGAGGGGTAGCGTAAAGTTTCTAGCTTAGTGCCCCCAAGTTCGGCTGTAATGTGTCGTTCTTCAAGCATGCTGATTATCCAGTTAATGATAATACTGTCAATGTTGAGCTTACTTATCGTTCTACGTACGGCTTCAGTGTTAACCGCTCCTTCAATGTCCACGAAGAATGTCGCTGGTGTATATTCTTTGTCTCTTAATGTTCTCTCTATTGTGCCGACAACACAATGTAGGGCGGTCTTCACACTTTTTCCCTTTGTGTAGGAGTGTTGGGACGGGGATAGAACTTCCGGGCATAGCCTGCTACGAATGTGTATGTCAATCAGTCTTTCTAAAAAGGTTTTGAGGATGAAGGAAGTAAGGCTTATTGGCCTAAAGTATTTTGCTTTGGTGTGACTTGGTTTGCCCGCCTTTGGTATATGTACCTACAAATTACCTTCACTTCTCTCCATGTTCTTGGTATATACCCCTGTGATATGGATATCTTTATATGGAATATCACATTTCTTTCCGCCAGAGTAAGAGCATTATGCGCGCAGAACCAAGTCAGATTATGTTGGGTACCCGACAACATAAGAAAATTAAAAATAGGGCAGATCAGAGATGGTTGGATATAGTAGGACACAGGGTCTCAAAGGCCTAAGCTAGATCGGAAAAAAAAAATTGTAGAATTATTAAAGCTCAGCAGATCAAAGCTACAAACAGCAATAGGGATACTCTCTGGGCACTGTCTTCTAAGGAAGCGCGCTAAGAGATTAGGTTTAAGAGATACTGACCTGACATGCAGGTACTGCGAAGACTTACATGTCGCAGAGGATATAACTCATCTCCTCTGTGAATGTCAAGCTATTGCTCGGTACAGGAAACAGGAGGAAATACCTTGGAAGGTACTTCTTCGACAATTTGGAGGAGGTTGGCCTCGCAAACAAAATTGAACCAATTTTTAGGTTTTGTAGGAAAATTAAGTGTTTGGGTGAAGTGGTTTAGGTTTTATGACCGTTAGGCCCATTTCACACATACCCGGCTGCCGGATAACCGGTACCGGCTACCCGGTCGTTAGTATACATTTTTATAGACGGTTTCGGTTTGCAGGTGTGAACGCGCCCATAACAATGTATTCCCAACGACCGGGTAGCCGGTACCGGTTAGCCGGCTGCCGGGTATGTGTGAAATGGGCCTTGAGGTTCCCCAGGGATGGCGATGGGCCCAATATGGTGCCTAGTCCAATGTGATGAACTCACACCCTACTCAACCTAACCTAAGACTTCTTTCTTCTGGAGATTAGAAAGAACAAATCCGGGTCTAAGATTTAGTCCGCCGGATAGGACACACCACAGTTCCCATTTTGAGATACATCTTTAAATAAGTCTATCGATACATTATTCAAAAATGCATCATACTTGAAAAAGACGGTGGTAATGGTGACTTGAAAGTTTATATCAAACTATTATCTGATGGAGTATAAAGGGTGTCCCATAATTCACGCAAAATTTGAATTTTGCGCTGTTTAATAGTGCAGTGATGCCAACGTAGGTAGAAAAGAGAAGTGATTTTCGCTGTAATCTACCCCTCTTATATCAACTAACCTAAAAATCTACCTGACTCACCCGACATGACTTTCCTGGGAAGGCATGTGTGGTCCGGCCTTTGTGCAGCAGAGCCGAACATGCTTCCCATGAAAATCGTGTCCAGGGAGGCAAGTAGATTTTGAATGTGTAGAAAGAAGAAGGCATAGAAAATGCACCGAAAATCCTCTTTCAAAAATAATTCTCGCACGGACTTGAAGGTTCTTTAACGCACCACTGCGCACTTTCGATACAAATCTTCATTTGTTATCTACACTGCCGCTCAACTGAATAGGTTCAACATTAAAAAAATAAGTAAAACGACAATTTCATCTCTTTAACCAACTTGCCGATTTTAATGAAATTTTTTTATGTAGAATAATCAATTGTTAATAAAACACGAAAGTTTGCGGTCTCCAACACACGTATTTATATTTTTATGATTATTTTTCCAAAAACATATCAAAAAATTCCTATTTATTTTGGCTCAGCTCAACTGAATAGGTTCAAAAACTTGAAATTAAAAAAGTATTATATTATTATAAAGTATTTATTCACAGTTTTGGTTCTTTTTAACATTTAACTACGTATTATTTAAGTATAATTTAGTAGGTATGTAGGACTACCTCCTTTACTTATACTATTTTTCAATATTTTCAATAATTCCAAGCGAAATTATTGGCCCGGCTTTTTAATGGCACCAATTAGGCTTGCAGGATCATCAAATTGTCTCCTGCTTTCATATAGGTACCTACTTTTTTGGACAATAGTCCCCAAACGTTCTCAATTATAGTTATTGCCGGGGAGTATGACAGCCACTCGAGCAATTTTACATGTTGCACGTTTATCCACTGTTTAACGACCCTACCCGTAGGTATGAATGGGGCCGTTGTCCATGGAATGCTTTCAAAAATATTCGAAAAATTTGCAAAAGCATTTTCTAGTACAGTTTTGTATACATTCGCGTTAATTTTCAATGTAACAAACTGCAGCTCACAAGTCCCATAATACGATATGTGTGGAACATCACCCCTGCACAGGTGTGGTGGCTACCTAAAACACAGGGCCCTATTGTGAGTGTCGATAGTTGATCGTTGGTCGACAACTGTCGATCGATCGACAACTTTGATTGTCGATTGCGATTGATATTTGTCGATTTGATAGTCGGTTGTAGTCGATTACAAATGTCCGGTCGATGCTTTCTCTTGGAAGTGAACAAAATTTTTGCGTACGAATAGCTAAAATCCATCGACGCAATCGACAATTGTCGTGACGATCGCTAATCGACAATCACAGTTCATCCTTTCGCAGGTCGTGAATGCAATAGATGTAGCCACTCGGTCCATTCAGGTTGAAGTTCTTTTCATCGGAAAACACGACATACTGCGACTCCTTGTTCCACGTCATATTCCACGAGCAAACTGAAGTCATGCAGCTTTGCGCACATCATTGAGTTGTTATTTTTTTTACTTTCAGTCTCTTCAATTGTTTGGCACTCCGAATAATGTCTTTTCCAGATGCCAGACTTGCATTAGCACCGCATTCTTCCCTGATTCTAGCAGCCGAACGTTGGAAATTTGAAGCTGTTCTGATGATAAGTCTTCTGGCTGCTGGTGTTTTCGCATATTGAGCCCCTCCTTTCATATTGTTATTATAGCTTAATTCATTCCGAATAAAGTTACCAACTACATTTTGGCTTCGGCCAATCTTCTAAGCGATTTGACGCTATCGTTCAATTGCTTTCCGCGACCAGTTTTAGAAAAAAAAGACGGAACTAATTACCTACTTTCAATTTAAAAAAGCAAAAGAATTGACGTCGTTACATAATCGTTGTAGACCACAAACCAAATTCATTGCCCTTGAACCGATTCTGATGAGCCAAAATAAATGGTAAAGGGATATTCTCGTTTTTTTTTTTAATGTTGAACCTATTCAGTTGAGCGGCAGTGTATGTTGATCATTAATGGAGTGAATACAAAAAATGCGGGCGTTCACTTCGGCTTTACCATATAATTTGTTTGTATTATCGAATTTACTAAACCTGTCACATTTGATTTCATTGCAATGACGCCTTGTTTTTGTATGTAGCCAAGTCATTTATAGGAATAAAAGTCATGCCCATGGCCATGATAGCGTGTCCACGCACTTTCGAAATATAGGGTATAGTATTGGCCTTCGTTATAACTTAACCCATAAACCATTAGAGTGCATTATTATCTTCTTTTTTTTTTGTAAGTTTTTGTTGTTTTTTTGTTTTCAAGATGGTGTTACAGACTTAGACCTGCGTCGAAATTTACCCCAAGATACGTCTAGTTCCACTTCACGCGCCGAAGTGTAGCGAGTTTGTCTACTCAAAATAAGAATTCCTTCAGATTATTCATCGTTATGTTGCAAGTTACTGGCAAGTGGGGCTTTAATTTATTTTAGCCTTTTTGCTTCACATCACGCTATTCCAAAAAATTACTTCGAAGATACTCTTTAATACCATCGTTAGGAATTGGAAGCGATGAAGGTCCACTACTCGTATTCATAGAGTATAGCTAGATATCATTTTATGGAAATAGTCTGGAGAGCTTATGTCATATGAAATTATCTATATTGACCTACAAGCTACAAACTATTTAAGGTGAGGGTAAATGATTGATTAAGGCCGGGTAGCTCCTACAGAAGTCGTTGTAGGGGATACCCATAGTTTTTGCATATCTACCAATCGCACAGTCTCCGCTTATGACATTCGTTAGTGTGGCTTGCTTTCGTAATCGCAAATGCGACTTTGCCGCTCTATGGACACAGCTTCATTTGTTTATATGCCAGCTGCAAGGAATACGTCACAAGTATTTAGAGGTCTGGAGGCCCTGGGGCAACAAATGAGTGGAGGCTTCTGACTTATTATTTTACAAATAAAATGGTACATGGTACAAAGGGCGATAAATGATTTTTCTCCAAAATAAGAGCCTGCATCCATTTCAAATGGGTTGCCAGGATTAGTTCATACTCGGCTAGCAATTCCAAAATTCTAAGAAATTTTCCAATTCTCGGTGAACCAATAATTTCATTGTCACATCGAAAGGTTAATCCACTGAGTTTTGTGTTTTGAGTGGACATTAACTTACACGCATAACATATATTTTCCCCGTAGTTGGAGAAAAGCAAAGCCAAAATCGATTGACGGTCTCTTGATTTTTATTGTGGCGTGTAAACATTTCATTTCATTTCATTTGTTATACGGTCAAACTAAAGACCAATGTAATTTTTGAGACCACACAATTCTACTTGCTCTTGATTCTGATAATCATTCCATAATAAAATTTGGTTTTTATTTTTATTTTTTTTTGTGTGGCGTTTACTCGTTTGAATTTGAAATATTGAGCCCCTATTTTGTGCTGCCTTACCATAAATCCGGAGCACATTTTCGAATATTCCCAAATGATTCTTCTGTTTAACATAATCATCTCAAGTAGATATAGGATGTAGTCATATTTTCCTTTGCTTCCTATTTCCTATTTCGACGAGTAAAGTTGTTCACATAAGGGGGGTAAGGTAAGGCTTGTAAAACGGCGTCTTTAAGATTACCTACAGATGATTAGTATCGTAAAAAAAAGAACATCTATAAAAAAAAAAATTACGACATCCTAAAAAACCTTCTCGGGCATGAATCCGGTTGCCCTAGTAATCACTATTAATTTAAAACAATATCACTACAACGCACTTACGATCACTTGTTGCACTTTAATGAATTAATTAAAAATTAATTAATGAAAAAAAAAAATAAAAAATGCATTAAAACACCTCACGAATAAACCTTTTTTCTAAATGACAAAATCGAAAAACTTTTTTATTTTGCAACCTTTAACTGCATAATCTATTAACGAATCCTTCAGAAATACAAATAAATTAAAGCAAATTAAAAATCGTATGGCAACACCCCACATAATAATTTTGTTCTCAAAGGCACCAAAACCGAAAGTTCTTTGACAAAATCCATAGAAACACCCTTAGTGATATGTTTTCATTGTATGCATGGTAACACTCTTCTGATGTGTTTCCCTCACACACACACACTGCTTATTTTCGTGGATGATAATAGCAAGCGAACACAAAACGATCATGCTCATTCTGTCCGCCACAAACCAGAAAGAATAGACCGCCGACTTCCCGTGCACCTACCCGATTCCCCCCGGAAAAAAATTCCCTGTCTGTGAATACGTGTAAATGTCAAAATTAATGGCGGCAATGATTTTACATGTATACCATGTGCCTAGGATTTTTCAAGTATGAGTGCGTTAATGGCGCTCCTTTAATTTTGTACAGCACCAATACATGAAAAATCCTAGGCCCGCCGCCGGCAGCTTGTAGGCAAAGTCCGTTATGTGGGAGGAGTCGACGGTCTATTTTTACTGGTTTGTGCTGTCCGCACTTGTGTGGCAGAGTGGTTGTGGTGGGCTGTATGCGAATTTCAGTAAAATGACAACAACAATTCCTTGGTATGTCAGTGGTTTGGTTTTTATTTCAGTGGCAATTCTTGTGTTTGAGTGCCGTGAGAGTATCAAAAGGCACCATTGTTAGAAAAGAAGCTCACCCAGCCATAAGGCCTGTACTGACAATTTTTGTTGGACAGAGTATAGTCCTATTAACAACACACTTGGCCCGATCAAATAAAAACACATTTGGTACATATTTATATAGTAAATTAATATACGAATATATATTTTATTATTTACTTTTTATTTAATATACATACTATATTTACACGTAACAAACAATCGTATAGTTTTCATATATCTATTTAATTTATTTATCCTGTTGAGTGTGGCCACTCTATCGTTTCGAGTAGTTGCAGTTTTTGCACTGTCTGTTGTTGTAGCGTTAAAACCCCAGAGATTTACCTAAACGGGTTATATTGATATACACATCATATCTGCTATATTCATTTTTAAATTGCTACATAAATACAAAATGTCAACAAAAGAATGCACCAATACAATTAAGTGCGCATAGTTTTTGGTTTGGAAATTAATTAATTGTTACATTGTTTTCAATAATGAATTATTTTTTAATTTATTTACATCATTTACAGAAGGAAAGCCATAAAAAAGAAAAAAAAAAAATTAAACAGCGAGCACCATCACGGTCGCATAATTAATTTCACCCAATTGTCTTCCATTATCTGCTATGGATCTGTATATTATTATTGAGTGGACAAACGACGTGGTTGGGTCATCATCATCATCATCATCACCCACCAATACACATACACACATACACACGCCTTGTTATATCAAATTTATTTCCATTTATGTGCTATATTTGTTTTATTTTTTTTACAAGAAATGTTCTCACTTAATATTAATTATGGGTTTAATTTAAATAATTCATCTTTCTTTATATATGATTGGGCAATATTTTTGTGGTAATGCTATTTTACATATAAATTTTGTTTTATTTTCCTTGTGTTTTTAATGTAGCAGTCATTAAATTCAGCATTCATATAAAAATATCAAATTAATTGTTTGTCTTTTTTTTATTTTTAGTTTATTTAACTAAATAAGATAATAACAACATTTAACAATTACCTAGAATAATTAATTACAAATTTATTTTATGCATACAGTGTGTCTTAATTCATTAATTATGGTTTGTAATTTTATTTAATTTTTGTATGAACATATTTTATTTAGAGAAAGCGTTTTGAAACATCAAAGAAAGGCAAACGAAAAATCGATTTAATTTTTTTTTTCTTACGAGACGTTGTCAATGAATCATTTTATATATATATTTATTTATTTTTCATCTGTTCAGCAAATGGGAAGATAAGCGTAATAAAATTGAAACGCGGACAAAGAAATGAAAATTATTGTCGAAAAATAAATAAAAGGAAGCAATAAAATTTGTGAGAAAGAATATAGGGGAATTATCGCACACTTTTAGGGTGGTACATATTTGCTTATTTTTATATATCCTGGCTATTTTTGCAGTTAAATTGGATTAATTCCATTCGAATGATGCTATGTAGAGAAGCTACATAAAATACTTTAATAAATACGCAGACATTTTCTTGGTATTAAATAAAAAGAATCAGTTAAAAGTATTCAGTCTCTGACATACAACTTAATTTTATGTAGGTACATATAAACATAAGGAAAAAAAACTATTCAAGTTGGATTAGTCAACGGGGGCCTGTAATCATATGTAACGGCAATGGTGCTTCGCCTGTCGAATCCACTGCAACACACATCGACTTTTGTTGTTTAGACCTATATGTACGTAATAGTTTGAAATATTAATTTACTAATAACTCTCAGTGAATTTCACTGGAATTTAATTGAAGAGAATATACCAATATTCTTCTAAATTCTAAGGGCTAATACTCTTTTTGTTTTTATGGGCCATTTTCTTATTTAAAAAAAAAAATCGGGCTTGCGAAATCGAACCTCTTGAAATTAAATAAATATTTCATACCCATGGGTATCTAAAAATCGCGCCTCGACGTTACCACCACATGTCGTAAAATACTGACACAACATGCCAATTTTGTCATGATTATTATAGTGTTGATTTTGATTTTCTCTAAAAAATACTCGCCCGTTTTAAATTGCCCTTATTTTAAGAATAGAAAACTTATAAATAGAAATTCAATTCCAAATCCTGTTATATAACAACAACAACCCACCACGGTCATAACCCTCTGCCGTGTGTCGATTTTTAATTTATTTTATTGCAAAGGATATTCGAATTGTTATTGTTATTATTTTTATTGTTATTGTTCGGAAAAGGGGCAGGCACAAAAACACAACACGAACCAAGTGGCAAGAGCAGCGCCCTAATAAATTGGTGACGGTAAGGTCGATTGGTATTATCCCAAGTCAAACTGGTGGTCGTGGTAATACTGCCCCTCAAATGAAGAACAGTAACAGAGGGCATAACGACCAAGTGGATGCGCGTGGAATACAAATGAGCGAAATTGCCTGATGATGTCTCAGTTGAAAAATCGAAAAACACTTTACGACATTAAGTGCCTCGACATGATAACGAAAGCCAACAGATGTCGCCGGAGGAGTTTTAACACTATTCGCCTGCCTGCTCTGCTTGTCCTTGCTCGGTTCTATATATAAACCTACAACTGACATTGATATTGGAGAATGTGCGAACAGTGGTACTGTTAACTGCTTAGTCCTGTGGGGGTGGGGTGGTGGTATTTATGAGAATTGATTGGCTTGTTTCGTTAGCGTCAAACAAGAGTAGCCTCGTGACCTTATTTTCTCAGATATAATCTGGGCAAATCCATATCCTGGTTATGTCAATGGCTACAAGGACTACAATGATGACGACGACAAGGACGAGGACGTTGATGATGATGATGATGATGGTGAAAGGAAATAACAACGCATTGCTAATGTATATTTTATTATTTCGAATTATCCCATATGGGAGGGCGGTGTTTGTTGTTCGATTGAGGAAACTTCTAACGGGGGTGGGCTCTTCAAAGAAGATTTGCGGTCTTGCATTACGACTTGTAAGATTGAATAAGGACCGTGTCGATGTGTTTGTAGGTGGCATGGATGTTATTCATTTTATATTGCTCACCATAAGGCGCAAAATTAAAATACCGTATAAGGGTTGCCTATATATGAAATGGTGCTTGATGCAGGGGTTAATGTGTTCTTAATGGCGAAACAATTCGTCAATACAGAAGGAACGTGGCGAGATATCCTGGCTGTGAGGAAATTTGAAATAAACCCTTGGTGGACCAGAACCGTAGGAAGTTTACGCCTACGACTTTTCAAATGTCAAGGCACTTGTGCGCCAATAGCGTTTGGATTGATTATATGGAAGAAAGGTGTCACCTGCAGCCGGTTTACAAGCCTATGTAGTAGGAAGTATAGTGAATGGAATATAATATCGGTTTTATTTGGATTGCATGATTTTTGAAGCTTGTAGCTGAATAACTAGCCTTATAGTGGATTTGAGTTCTATTCCGGAAATATGTAGGACGGGCTGTCGCAAAATCGAAAATATGCGGGAGTTGCCGCTACTGAATGCAGAAGAATCGAGTCAAGATTAGTTTGGATTTATTGCCAGATGCAGAATCGAGGAAAAGGATGTAATTCTTCGCCTCTTTGGCAATGAGTGGTGGTAATTTCATCTAACGATGTGTGGTGTGCCTTTTTTGAACTCCCACAACGAGGCTCCTTAAAAAAGCCTATAGCCTTTGGCAAACGAATTTTGCAAATAAGAATAACCGCTGCCAACCGCTGTTTCTTAAGGTTGAAAAGGCAATTAAATTGTAGAGCTCTATGCCGAGCAAATAAGACTCTAATTAGATTAGTCCTATCTAATGTCGCTGAAGCTTGGACTATATCTAATGCAAATAAAAATATTCTGCGCCGCTTAGTAAAATGTTCGGTGGCGTTTGAATTGATGGGCTTTGAAGGAGGAGATTCAGCGACAAAGTCTACGAGCTATACATCGACATCGAACTGGTTAAAGAAACTGTGAATCAGACGTCGAAAATGGTTAGGGCATGTAGAGCGAATGAAATGGAATATAGCTTTGACCAGATTTCGTCTCAAAAATGAGAAATGGACATTAACCAACATGGAGTGCGCAACTCGAGGCAGACGGCCAAAGATCGAGCTCGTTGGTGAGGCGTGAGGCGGCCCAAGTCCACCCAGGAATAGTAAATAAGTAAATAAACCTTAGATCGCTCGCTCATTAGTCCAGTACATACACAAACCGCACAGACTCACTGCGCTACTTCAAAGTAGCTTCACGATTGACACCCGGGCAGGAATCCGGTGACGAATTTATTTAGGAAACAGCGGCTACTTTCATTTGGCTTCAGATTCGAAGGCCAAAGTGTCTAGCTTTAAATAATCTATATCCTCATATATGACGCCGGCTGCTAGGCAATAAGCATCGGAGAGGGAGAACTGATACTACGGAGAACTTTTGGTATTTTGTAGGCGAGAAGAACGAATGTGAAAAAAAGAATAACCGCAAGCTCTATGAATTGTACCAAGATGTGGATGTAGGCCTAAAAGCCATAGATAATAAGTGGCTCACGCTCAGCTATGTCAAAAGAAATTTTAAATCCCAGCCCACCGGCTCATGATAACGAAGAAGACCGAATCTCTATTTCAAAAACAATTCCATCGTTGATGCGACCATCGATCGTTTGGATCTGGGAATATTTGGACTTGAATCTTTTCTGTAAGATACATTCTACTTTTCTGTAAAGGGAGACATAAGAAAGTGAGTGTCTTTAAGTAGATATGTGAGGCAAGAGTGTTTAGTTATTTGACCTTAAAAAGCCAATAACACATAGTGACTTAAACAATTTTAAGCTACCTATGCTGATGCTCTAAGCGCCAAGTTTCTCTCAAGACCTTTGAATTTCGTTGATCATTCTTTGATGTTTTACAAGCAGTATCTAATTATTAATTTCTGCTTTTCAAATATCATTGCTTTCTTATTTTTATGGCGTTGTCCATAAGTCCAATGGCCAAATAACTGTGAATCCATTGAAATATGGTTACATTATTCCAGTTATCTCGAAAATGACAGATTCCATCACAAACAGACTAAAAAAAAACACAAAATAAGCCAAAAGGACATTTATTACAACCTACATTGCATGACCCGAAATGCCTGCTGAAATTTTTATTTTTTCTCTTCAAGTTCGTATCCCTAAATCTCCCCTGGTGGCAGATCGCTGCAATCCATTACGTCCGATATCACAAAACACTCTGCTTAATCCTTAACCCCCCCCCCAAATAGAGCGTATAGCTAGTGCATTAATAATTCAACTTTTTATCGGCATTGTTAACAGAGCTAGCAAAAAAGGCACAAAAACAAAACTGAGTACCACAACAATCAGAAGGGAGAACTTTAACAAAACAATTGAATAACTGACTCTCATGGGTCTAAAAAAAAAAATACAACAACAACCCCAGCGGAAAACTCCCTTCAAAAACGATGATAAAATCACAAACTAATATCCTGCAACTACGTCTATACCTACTCATGTGTCCTATATATAATCGATAAGCTGCTTTACCCGCGCTTCTCCCCCCAACAAAAGTAGTCCAATTTAATTTACACACAAAACATTTTAACGACAGTTTGAGAACAGAGGGAATAAAATTTCCAATAAATCATCTGAAAAAAAGAAAAAATATATACACCACCAAATCCTTCAAAAAGGACAAAAACAAATCCTAGAGCGAAACAAAAATAGGAAAAAAAAAATTAAATTGAACACACAAACCTTCTACCTATCATCCTTATAGTGAACAACGAACAGCAACCAAATCATCGAAATAAATAATCGAAACCTTTTAGCTTGTTCGAGAAACTTTTGGTCATTTTTCATGTGACCTGTAAAAACACTAAAACAACAACAACAGCCACTACAGCAGTGAGAACAACGACAAAAAAGTGTTCACCATGGCATGGATTTTCCCTATAGGTACCATAAAATGCAATAAACACAGAGAACATAGTAAAACAAAAACGGAAAGAAGAACAAAAAAAAACTATTTCGACGAAAAAGGACGAACAAAAAAAAAATTTAAAGAATTTGAGGGAAATATTCCTCAAATGGAATTGCACCGAGGAATACAAGTCCAGAGGGGCATTGTGTCCAGTCGAAGGACCGTGCCACCGCTCACCCACCCAACTGGATTATAAACAATAACCAGTGCACATCGAAACTAACATTTCTGGAGAATAGGAAACAAAAGTTTTCAAACTCAACAACAACAACACCACCACCACGACCAGTTAGAAGATGTAGCTGCATTACCCTGCAATGTGATATTTTATAACAATTAAATATTATTAGGTTATCCTCAGAGTCGCAGAAGTAAAATGTAATATCCTTTCTGGTCGTGTGTGGGTGGCCGCACAATCGGGCATAGTGTATTGCATTCCTCTTGGCAGCGTGCAGTGGCCCTATTTTGCTTTACTCTCGTTGGCACCTTTTACAGTCGACCGCTTCGGAATATCCTTTTTCTTTTACCCACACTATCGCTGTTAAGGAACAGTAACAACAATAATCTGTCCAGAGGACCTGGCAAGAGCCAAGGCAGTGGTCATCGTGTGCATTGTTAGATTTTCATTTGTAACCATCTGCCATACACTAACACCATATGGATAGCGCAATCCCTGTGACTAGGACCAGTGTGTGCGACGACGTCGACGACGACGTGTAACAAGGGCACAATGGCGCACATGTAATTTTCGAAATCGACATGCAATGCTGCACTGGGATCGGGATGTGTGGGCTTGGGAATCGGAATCCAAAATGGAATTCAATTCACATTTGATTATAGGAGCGCGCTGCAACCACCGCACATCATCATTTCTAAGCTACGCCTCGTTCAGCAAGTATTGCCGACATATTGCAGGAGGTGAGCGGCAGTGGGAACTTTTTCCAAGGACTTTCCTTTCTTCCATTTTCAAAGAGGTTTTTTGAGCTTTCAACGATTTATCCTCTTTGTGGAACGGTTTTGCAGTGTTTGATTCGATTATGCAGAAATAATGCATTTCAAGCGTGCAAGCGTGGTAAATGGGTTTCCATATCCATTGTTGGTTTTCTAAAGGACGCTGGTTGTTATTGATGCCAGTTGAATATGACTATGCTAAGAAGCTGGGGAGGTTCAGTTTAGACAATTTTTCATTTGCCCCATGGTTAATTTTGGGCGTTTTCTAATGTGATCCTGTGTATGAGTTGCCACAGATGCAATTTTGGTGGTTTCATGTACGTAAAACAACAAATAGGCGTCAATACCAACCCAGTGGACACATTCATTTTGAATATAGTTATGTGCCTAATTGCGTCAAGTGGCTGTTGAAGACTCGCCTGGAAGCAAGCGTGGCGTCAAAAACTACCATTTGAGGCAGGATTAAGGGAATGCCTTATTTTCAACACATTAACATAGCTTAGGTGCAGAATTGAAATATAGCTAGGTACGTCGAATACTCGAATGCTATGTACATATTTTTTTGAAAGTAGTAATATTTGGTACGTAATTAGTTTGCTGAACTACGTTGCGAGGGTTTGAATGCACGCGGATATTCCGGAAACCCGTATATTAAGCACGAACTTGCCATCTGTCTTTCTTTTAGTCTTATTGTTGTAAAAGAATTTTCAATAATGACGGGTCGATGTTGAAATGGAATAAAACAAGCTGTGTTTAAAGTATTAACGGACATTTTTGTATGTTTGAAAGTCGCGGCGAGGCATTGGTTATGTTGGTTTTAATTAGATCGGTTGATTGCGGGTTATTGAAATATAGACCTGCGACTTCAGGAGGATTTTAATGACCAATTGACGTCGGGTTTTTTTTTTTTTTTTAAATACTTCTCTCGGGAAAGGCGAACCTTCACGCCTTACCTTAACGCTTATACCTACCTACAATAACTCCTACAATTCGTTCTTGACATGTTAATAACAAGATGGGCGAATAGTTGTGATGTTGACGTTAGGGGTTGGTGATGAAATCTCCTTTCCAAAATCCTTTTTACAGAATCCCCTTTCCAAAATCCCGTGTGCTGAAATCCCTTACTCCAAAAGACCCTAAGAGAAAATTCCCGGGGACAATATCCCCTATTTTTAGATTTGGTGTTATTAATTCTGTCGCCGCGACACCTAAAAATGGTGTTAAAAAGTGAGATACGTATGGGGGTGCATGCTGCCCCCCTGCAACTCTCCTGCTTGTAGTCACTGTAGGATTTGGAGTAGGTGCAAGGTTGGGTATATGCAAAGTTTAGTTTGCTTATGGGAGATTTTTGCATAGCGTCTCGTCCCGGGAGAGGTTGTAAAAAGAGAAAAAAAAAAGAGAGTTTATGTCCAATAAGGGATGCCCAAAACTTCAACCTCTTTTCCATAATAGCACAGGTTTGATATTTTCTAATTAAGATAAAAAGTTGTCTTATTTTATAGACAGAAAGTTGATTGGAAACCTAACATTTAGTCTAACAGGGGCCTTCTACATCTACAACAAGGATCTAAAAGAGATAATAAGACAGATACATCCGAAGACTCTAACGGTTAATTGAAAGCTCAAACTTGTTTGACAAGTAGATGTAAACAATTTCCTATATGTATTCATGTTCATGCGGTTCATAAGGGAACTTATATTTAATGGTCTAAGTGTAACATCTTTTTAACGAGAGCCAATTCAATCTAGCCACCAAAAAACGTTGTTATTAAGGTCCCTATTATTGTTTTCCAGATAAATAAAAATACAGGCGAATGTGACTGTGTGGTATTGTGATTTGCGAACGTTAAAAAATGTGTAATATTTGTGATTTCATAGTTTGTAAAATGTTTTTTTCATCCGTTTGCGTTTATTTTTTGCGTTTTTTATACCCTCCACAGGAAGGTATATTCACTTTGTCATTACATTTGTAACGCCAAGAAGGATCCACCGGAGACCCATTAAAGTAAACATACATTCTGAATCAGGATTAAATTCTGAATCGATTAAGCCATGTCCGTTTGTCGGATGAAATATTGTGAGAAAACTTATTTTTACCATCGTTTCTTTGTAATTTTGCGAATTTTTGCGAAAAATAAATTGCGATCAGCTGATCTCATGTTTATCTATCTAAAGGGTCCGCCATCCAACGTTTTTTTGTTTTCAACTAGTGCTTATTTCGCGAATGGTAACACTTAGCTCATGTCTGATTTGACAGATAATTAGTTTTATCCTTCCGCTGAACAAATATGGTTGTGTATACGCTTGAACAACGCTGGGAAATATTGCGACATTACTTTGAAAATCATGGTAATGTTGCAGAATGTGTGCGAAAATTGCGTACGGATTTTGGAAGAAGAGAAGCACCGTCAGCTCCGTATGTTCGTTATCTTGTGAAAAAAGTGAAATAAACTGGCATCCTCATCGATAAACCAAAGCGTGGAAAGCCAAAAACAGTGCGTACACCCGAGTTTGGTGCGGATTTTGGTCCAGAGGCATAATTGGGCCATTTTTCTTCGAAAATGAGCAAGGAGTGGCCGTTACAGTCAATGGCGATCGTTATCGGGCCATGTTGAACGAATTTTTGTTCACAAAAATTGAAGAGGAGGATATTGGCAACATTTGGTTTCAACAGGACGGCGCTACGTGCCACACAGCCGAAGCTACACTCGATGTTTTGCGCCCTGTTTTTGAAGATCGCATTATCAGCCGCAGAGCTGCGATTTGACACCGTTGGACTATTATTTGTGGGGTGCCGTAAAAGATAAGTGTTACGCAGACATGCCAGAGACAACTGACGCTTTAAAGGACAATATTCATGAAGCCATTGGTGAAATACAGCTGCACACAATCGATAATGTGCTTAAAAATTGGACCGATCGTGTAGGCTACTGCATGGCCAGCCGAGGCAGCCATTTGAATGAAATTATTTTCCATTATTAACCGTAAGGATTGTACTTTCAAATAAAAAAAGAAATTTGAGAAAATATTCAGTAGTTTTTTTTTATAGCATTTTCAAAAAAAAAAAGTTATTTGGCGGACCCTTATTATAATTCTTCTGCACTTGTGTCGTAATTGAACTCGTCCTAAATAGATTAACCGATTTTGATGAAATTTTTTGTGTGTGTTTGAGTGGGTCCAAGGATGGTTTTAGATTCAGAATTGGGCCCGATAGGTGGCGCTGTGATCCAGTTCCACAAAATTTCATATAATAAACAAACAATAAAAAAAATTCTGTTCCCTGTGTTTCAACATTCAATATACATATGTAGGTATCAAATTTGCGCGCATAACACATTTGTGAATGTGTAAAACGGTTTTCGAAACTCATCGAATGGTAAATGGTGAATAGAACCATAGAACGAAGCAGTACATTCTCGACTGTTCCGGTTGGAGTACTAGAATATTCGGTTGGAATATTCGAGGAGCTTTAGCTGGGTATAAAAAGGGTTGCGAAATCGGACGAGAGTGCAGTAATCCCAGCCTAATGCAACAATAGTATCTATGATTTGTCCATATAATTTTTGACCTGTTTTCTCCAATAGGGTGTTAAACATATTTTTCAGATATACTAACTGCTCCGTAGGTACTTTCTTTATTTGTTAGGTTTCCTGCGCGATATATGTAATAATAAAAGAGGGAACAAACAAGCTGTGAAGGAAGCTCTTTCTGACAAATCCTGAGGGCTGTGCGAGCGAAGCTGCGGGCAAAAGCTAGTAGGTAATATATAAAAGAGTAGGTATGTCCTAACGGATTGGCGATTGGTGATCAACGCACATTCCAAACGATTTGGGAAATTCGAAGTCCCAAAGGAGGAAAAGGGAGGTCAAATTTTGTATGGGAAATTCTTATTTTTCATCCGATCGATATCAAACCCGTTCTATGTACTCTATAGCTATCTATCTCCTATCTATACCTAATATTATATTTCCTTCGGGTTGAAACTCGATGACGTTATAACTCGATAACCGCTGGGCCGATAGTCAACTATCAACTGATATATACCTAAGTAGTTGATTTTGCCGTCTGGTGGCCAACTGTTTACAAATTGAGTGCAAGTGTTTTCCCAAGTTTGGTTTTCTTAAGATTTAGAGTCATTCGTCAGTTTTAAGATAATCTGTTCACTCACTGAGAAATTGTTGAAATTTAATAGTTTTCTCCATTTTGGTGTTTCCCCTGAATACGTGTATCCTTAAAAAAATTTACTATGCAGAAAAAATAGTAAATTTTTAAACAATAAAAAAAAATAAATGAATAATAAATAAAATAAATTACATTGTATAAAAAAGTATAAAAACCGTCGAGTAAATCCACCATCTTCCCATCAACCGGACATTTGGAAATTCATTCTAACTAAAAGTACATGCACACATACATAACATACTTAAGCTTATAGATTTACAGACTTCTCCTTTCGTTACAATAATAATCCTTATTTGTATTTCATTTCGCTGCACTTAATGTATAACACAGATACTCGCCACTGGTTTTGTTTGTCGTCCATCTCACCCACACTATACACATTACACAAGTTGTATAATTAAATATTCATATAATATATTTTTTTTTATTTCTATCAACTAAAAATAACTTGGAATAGCATACAAATTAGTTTTGTGTTGGTGGTGATCGAAACCCTTAAACAAACGACAGTATCGTTGTTCTAAGATTTTGCTGCACACACCTGCGAACAGTGTCCATTAGCAATGAGCACACAGATTGACTACACTTAACTACGTCTAAGTACATTTTAATGCAATTACATCTAACTAACTCCACTAAAGTTAAATACAATTTTTGGCAATTAAAAAACCGTTTATCGTGTATTCCGCTTTGCGTGGGCAACGCCCTAGAGAGCACATCTCTAAACCATCGTATGACTGTTGTTAATGGCAGCATAGCCCGAGTGCAGTTCGACTTGGACTCCCTGCTACGAGGGTGGACATTGCAATGACCACGAGAGCTGATGGGCCTTGTGCTTGAACATGTGTGGCCACCAATCAATTGGAACATATGATGTCCACTATCGCCAACGAGTAAGTGATTTTTTGGTCCACCAGTGAACGTTAGCATTGAATAGCGATGTGGAATATGTCGAGGAGTTTGCTGCAATCGCGACAGGATTGGAAGTAAAATTCCTCTCAAAGCGGAAACTATAGCGACGGTCGACGACTGCAAGCTATGATGAATGTGCTTGTGTAGGATTTGCCTTGCTGTATTCCAGGATAATGCCAGTGCAAGCAGGAGTACTAATAGCGGACATGATTGTATCGCCGGCGAATGGGAGCGTAATGCGCTTTGTTCTTTCTCTAGGCATTGGCGAAATTCCTTGTAATCTATGCGAGTAATTGCGCAATAGTGATTCAGCATGCAGATGCCTTCGCATAGATCTGTTTGGTAGCGGACAGTGTTGGCGCGGTAGTATCTGTAAAGAGAATAAATTGAAAAGAACATTATAATCGTATTGCATGTGTAGGGGGAGCGGGAGGGGCGCTTTGGAAAATGTTTTGCTGATGTCAGTATGATGTGATAGTCAAATGGAGAGGCTGCACTGTTTTGAACTGTTTTCTAATCGAAAATTCAAAATTCCCTCATGCATAATAAAATATTCAGAATGAAATAGGAACACTGGTGGGAATAACAAGAATCTTTGCGATTAGGCATATCCGGATGGATTCTGTCGCCCAGTTAGGTTTCAAAAATGAAATATAGCTTCTCGACATACCCGGTTAGAGAAGAAGTAGTTGTCTATCGCTAGTAAAAGAACAAGGCACTCTATCTGACACAGAACGGTTGGGACTCGATACAAGACTTGTCTTCAAGAGGCTGTATTAATGATCCTTCCCAAGACAGTTTAAATTAATACCTCCTTAACCCCCGAAAGGTTTGTCCCTAGCTAGTTACGCAAGCTATCACGACAGTTGTGGCTGATGCTGTCCGCAATAATATACACGCCAAGGAAGGATCTTTCTATGTATGTATGACAAAAAGACCTGTCGGGATGGTGAATTTTTGTCCATATACCGCCTACGGAAACTGTATATCAATCAGAACAACTTCGCTGATTCCTTATTGGATCTTCTCATTTATGCTCCATCAATACAAATTAAAATCAACATATACTGAAAAATACTCAAAATATCCTAAGAGATTTTTATTCACTTTCGACAAAGTCAATGTTTCTGCAACATAGAGCTGAGGATGGGGAAGGATGGGCCTATATGGGAAGAAAGCCTCTTAGGCCTTAGCCCGAAGAAACACCATTTTTGGGGAAGGCTAAGGGAATCTTCGCTTAAATTCTGTCAATTTGGGAAGTAATAATAAAAGCAGAAAAGACAATAAAAACAAGGTACTTATGGTCATCGCAACGTTTTTCTCGAGTTGTTGTGTTCTGATTAACGGCCTTCGCCGCTTCGGGGGTGTAGGAAGATTTCTCCATCATCGTCCTGTATACTGACGATCTTGATATAGTTTTTTCCAAAGACTTGCTGCTCTTCTAAGATTTGGCGGTGCATGAAGTTTCGGTCGTGTATTGACTTTCCTAGAATAACCCGTTGCAGATATGGACCGATCAGGTTCTTATTCATTCACACAGTATAGCTGATAGAAAGGGATCTATTTTTCTGTAGGTGGGACATCTATCAGATTAACTCCGTTCTTGTGTGTGGGGTACATATCTACTAAGGTTTCATTAATCCTACGAGATTTGGCAGATAAGTTCATGCATGTGCTCCTTTCTAGTAGACCATCTACTCCAGGAGCCTTTTTGGACTTCAGTTTATATATGGAGTCGGGTTGACCGACGATCATACTGCCTGACAGATGATATCTTACCCCAGTCTATAGAAGTAGTATCTCCAAAGACTCTGCGAATCTACTACCTAATTCCCATGATAATTTCTGTCTGGCTTTCTTTTCGGAGATTGTATCCCTGAGTAAGTTGTGTAACAGTCAACACTCTGGTAAAACTCTTAACGATTGCGTGTCACCAGAGCCCAGAGCTGGCGGGCAGGTCTCGCTGCAGCTATGATTTTGGTCTGCAGAATTGATTGATGGGCTGTGTTCTTTGTTGGTCCGAGTCTATGTTAGCCGCTCGCTCAATAGTGCTCTATAATCAATTCATATCATAAACATCAAAAAGAAATCGGTTGGCTATTCATCAACTTTTGAACTTCCTAAAACGTCCTCCATTGAGCCCAAAATAATCGAAAATACAATTTTCCGACGACTACACCCCTGTCCCTAATGATTAGCCTGAATATGTAGTACTATAGATCATCTTTCCTCCTCCTTCGCTGACCTTTTTCGGCTGTCGATTGTGACTGATATCTTCCTTTTTCTGTGGAAGGACTCTTCTATCATTCCTATTCATAAAAGTGTTGAACGATTGAAGCGGGTGGTCAGGGCGCAGTGGTAAAGTGTCCGTTTTTTGAGTGGATGGTTATGTTTTCGAAACCGAGCCAATACCACGAAACAATTCTTAGGAAAATAATATCAAAACAATTTCTACGCAACGCGGTGGCCATGGTGTAGGGTCTGCTACCGACCATAAATAAAAAACGAATAATATCAGAGTTTCTTCACCACTAAACCAAAAAAGGGGTTTCTGCTTGGTAGTACAACATTGGACCGAGATTAGTCTGAGTGCTCCAGGATTTGGAATCGCCTTTTAAAAAATAGTTTAAAAAATCTCTACACTATTTCTCTTTCTAGCTTTTGCGCATAATACATATACCATACAGCTGCAAAATGAGTCTAACTCTAGGCGAAAGCTAAATATAATCCTTGTACTGAGCACTGAATTGTGAGGGTATCCCTTTGAGCTTACTTAAAGTAGGTAGTAGATTTCTTACCTACAGGTGCGTAGAGGTAAGCCATACACAGTTTTTCACCTTCCTTAGGCTATCCGAATCTCATCTAACTTCCTGGATGGCTATATGATATCCGGATCCGAAGCTTGTTGTATTTATTTCGTGTACTAAGGGTCGCCAATATTTGGACTATGCATGTTGATTCGTAACTTATTATTTTTACATGGTAGAGAATTTACCCACCACGATTCGGGGATGTGTTAGCTGCCGTTGGCCCATAGAGGGTATACATTTGCCACACTACGTAACTGGTCCTGAAAAATTCTCACTGACATAAGCTCCAAATAGGTCAGAGGAGTTCAAGTAATGTATTTTTTTTTTGTTAAATACTTCTCCCGGAAAGGCGAACCTATAACGCTTCATCACCGCCCCGAGATACTTGCAGATGTATATTAGTTCTGCACTTAAATTGCTGCAAATTGTATACTTCTGGAAATATATCCCCAGGAAGCGAGTTCCAAAGTTTGCTTGTCCTGTAACAGAAGGAGTTTTGTTGAAAGTTGAGGTCCTCGCGGTTGTCAAGTGTACTGTATGGTCATGAGCATTTATAGTCTGTCTTTTGGGGCGCCCAAAAGTTGCATTTCGAGGGATAATGTCTTTGAGTTCCTCGGAACATCTCGGAACATCTGGAACCATGGAAGTACCTATAGAACAAGCATAGGACAGCGACTTGTCTTCTGTGCACCAACGGTTGTAGATTCGATGTGAGTGTAGGGTCTCCAATAAGTCGAACTGATCGTCTCTGTATGCTGTCAAGTAGGTAAAGTGTTTTGGGGCCGAGCTCCATATATGGGAACAATATTCCAGGCCTGGTATATGTCCCATTGACTGTTTCAACCCATTTTGCGAATTCACCTGCCGTACATATCTTTCTGAGGGGCTCATGGAATTAGTCTTTTGAGACTCATTTTCAATATACACTCGGACAATATACATTCGGACAGAGCGTAATAGTTTTTTTTTGTGTGTTTAACTCTTACTTTCATCTTCGCATATTAGATCACTTATCACAAACAATCGATAAAATATTTTCCATCGATTCCCTTTCTCTCATTTCCTTTATGCAGACAGTCACAACATAACATCCACCATTTTTAGGAAATTCGCCCATTCCTGTGGTCAGGTAAATGTTTGTTCATTCTATTCTTCTCCCTCTCACCCACATTTGGAAACTGTCACTTTTGAAAGATTGATAGTAGTTTATTTGATTTACCGATGGAGATTGTTTTACACGCTAATTTATAGAAATTATACAGACAATATACGGCCATGATAGTGCCCCCAAGGGATGAGCAAAAGCAAGCCTTACGTGACCAAACCACAAAAAATATCAATTTAAATGGATTTCCTTTGGTTTCCCCAAGACCCCAAGCCCAATATATACACACACAAACACAGTTACCCATACACAACAAATTGCTGGGTGATTTTTCATGCAGACTGACAGATTTTATGATTGAGGTTTTGGCAATTTTTGTTCTTTTTCTTTCCGTACAGCGATGGCAGCAAGGGCCGCTGGCGACCACCAGCACAGGCAGATCGAACGATTAGGAATATTTAAGGCTGTCAGAGACCAGACATACATAATTTTGCTATTTATATGGAAAATGAGGGGTGGGAGTGGTTTTCTTTTTATTTTTTTTTTTTGCATGGAAATGGAAGCGCGGAAAAAATCGTTCTCATCCTGATGAAGACAATTCGAATTAAATATTTATGCGTGCGGCTGATGAATATGAAATTAAGTCAAGGGGCCTATAACAACGTCCATACGCAGAATGACAGTTGATGCAGATGAGGGTTAACAAAGTGAATTGAAGTTTTGACACCGGAGGCCTTGAAAATGGCCAAACGAATGAGATTTTTAACAAATTTCTTGATGGAGGCAGGATAACTTGGAATCGACTTTTGACAGTTAAATCGGATGTATTGCCACAAGAGATTGAATTTTAGAAGAAGATTTTTATTTTTAGTAGGTAACTGATTTTGATACATTGTTGAGTTGTGATGTCTATGTCATGGTGGTGTGGGATGGGCATAGACCGCGTTTTGTATCTGATATTGCATGTGTGTACCACCTATGCTTCAAGAGTTGATCATGAATACAATATTTAGCATCATCGTACATCATTTTAAATCTCAATATACACAATGGGATCGTTGCTATCGATGCCTGGCTTGCTTCCTTTATCTTGGATGTATGATCCTTGCGAGCGGCGAACATAGATATTTGGACCACATGCAACAGTACCCAGTGTATTCAGTAAAAAAGTTTGACGTCTCAAGGCTGCTATTGCGAGAGACCGCCAGAACTTGTGCCGTTCACCGTGCCCTTAACATGTCAACAAAAACACAGCACCAACATTAGGCGTATTTTTTTGGGAAGTGAGTATAACAAAACCAAAAGTGAGCAAACCAGTTTTGCATGTAAAAGTAAAAGTGAGCTAGCTATAGATTCCCAAAAAAATACGCCTATTAAGTGCAGACGGTCAGAGGCAATACTCCAAAGTGGACTAAGAATTGATGGAACAGATTTAGATAGGAACTGGGTTAGGAGCCAAGAACGCAGACTATTAGTGAGTGCTGCAGACCAACATTAGAATTATCAACGAGCTCAAAGGGCTAAGAATACGAAAGGGACATCGACTTACGACCTCACAGAAGTAACCGCGAGGACATCAACTTTCCAAAACTCCTTCTGTTACAGGACAAGCAAACTTTGGAACTCGCTTCCTGTGGATATATTTCCAGAATACTACAATTTGCAACAAATTTAAGAACTAACATACATCTGCAAGCTTCTCGGGGCGCTGTTGAAGCATTATAGGTTCGCCTTTCCAGAGAGAAGTATTTAAAAGAACGAGCACGATAAGTGGGGCATCGAATTTATTGAGGAATGTTTCAGTAGAGGCAGTATTCTAAAGTTCTACCATAGCAATGCCCGAACAGAGAAGCGTACAGAATAGAGTGGTAGATGCAAGGTCGGTACTGAGAATTCGAAAATAACATTTATGCAGACTATTAAACGGCTGAAACAGCCAACATTCCGCTATCCAGCAGTTTGATCCGTTCAACCTGGACAATGATAAAACTTTCCTTTGAATCAACCAAAATGAAGTGAGGATACCGACATTCAAAATTAGGTCCAAGAAGCAATGAATGGAGAACATGCTTATCAGCATAGGTATCATTTCGGGCATCGGTCAGCCATCGATCAAATCTTCACCCTCCGGGCAATCTTAGAAAAAGTCCAACCAAAACCAATTACAGATCTATTGTCAGCTTTCATGTGTTATATTACAGTCTGCTAGAAGCGCCTTTTCGTGAACCATTGCAGGGCTCTGCCTGCCTATTAATCATATCCGCAGAGATTCGCAGTAAGCTGTGCCTGTAAGTAAGACCATTGAGTTCTTCACGACAGCGTCGATTGCGAACCAGCTTAGATTGTATTTCAGTAGCAGAAATAAAATGGCTCTTGTGGCCGCCTGGCTGTCAATATTTATATGGTGACATCATTCCGTGTTAATGTCTTCATTGGCGCCAAACAGACCACTTTCGTGGTTGCCAGAACTTCCGTTTGGAAGACACTGATGTGGTCAGGAAGTCTCATTGAGCAGTGTGTGTTTCATTCTTTTGAAAAGAAACGCCTACCGAGTTCACAGTCCATCTTTGATTCGTCTCTGTAGATGAACATCGGTTTTTTGGACTTTTGAATTGTGTTCCATTCATCCCGGATAAGAGCAAGTGGATTAAAGTCTAAATGGGAAGATATATAATAGAAGTGACATTATGAATCTATTTAACATCTTGCTGTTGGTTTAAGCTGATCCTTAAGGCACTTTCGGAAGCAGATTCTGACTTATATAGGCCTAAAGGTATCGAATTGTAAATCACCTCCAGCCTATCTGTGGGCGTCGTTTTCATTGCACTAGTTTTACCTATATTCATGTTTGTCATTGTCTTAGGATCGGATGCCTTTCGGCTTGCCACTAGACTATGTTGCCATATGAGAGTATTTACGGCACAAACGCGCCACCCACACAAGTAACAATTTGACTTGGATAAGGAGCTATCGAGACTATTTCCCTTTCCGCAATATTCATTGCGAAAGGACTCATAGAAGGACATTTGGCGCACTTTCATTCAGTTGAATGAAGACTTTCTGTTGGAAGTTGGATAGACCTTACCGATGATACAACTTCTGCTTCTGATAGGCCTTACAGATGAAGCAATTAAAATCCACGGTGGGCTATTGCTTAAACGTTAGTTCAAAAATATCGCTTTCGAAGGGATATGCGCTGAAAGAGTCCAGCTCTCCAAAACGTTCCACTTTGTCCTCTAAGTGTCAAATCAAAAGAAAAACTATATTCATCTGCTGAAAATATATGCGGACAGAAATTGTGAATGCAGTCGAGAACGGCTAAGTGGAAAACGGATAAGTGGAAAAATCGCCTAAGTGGAACGCGTTTCAATACCCCAAGACATTTCGCTCGATTTCTATACAAATTTGTTCGTATAAGTGCAAAACGGATAAGTGCAAATTTCTTATAAGTGCACAATTTTTCGGACCACGGAATGAAGTTTTATACTGTTTTTAAAACGGATAAGTGCAAATGTAAAATATTTTTTTTTTTTTACATTTTTACATACCTACCTACAATCTACAAATTGCAGGTGACAACACCTATCATTATCATATATCTATGAACATAATATATGCATCAATGGCATATCGCTCTTCCAGTCCGACTGACATTAATGTCGTTTTCCACTGGATTCACTCGGTAATTCACTCATTCAAGAAAACTGTTTCTGGTCGAATCCACTCATGTATTGGTGAAATGGCAAAATTCCATCTTATGTTATGAGACTTATGTCGTTTTCTATTGGTTTCACCCGAGGATTCACTCATTATGATATCCAATGGAACAAGAAAACTGCTTCTGCTCGACTACACTCACGTATTGGTGAAACGTCAAAAATTACTGCATGGCTGCTGCCAACTGGCTTGTATAAAATACATAAAATGCATTTGTGTAAGTGCTTCTCGAGTGGATTACTTCAAATCGAGAAGCGAAATTCTCTCCTCAGAATCAACAGAAGAGTATTTTTTGCGCGAATGGAACGGTTTCAGAAGTGATTTTCTTGATTCCGGACGCTCCCGGACGCTTCTTTTTGCCCAATGGAAAACGACATTATTTTCCATTGGGCACATCAGATTTTTATTTCAGATGAGTTATTTGACAGTACATCAGCTGTGCAAATTGTTTTCGTTTGTCGATGGAAGCATACGAACTTCATATGGATAATCATACCGACGAAGAATCGAAATCCACAGACGACGAGGAAGAAAAATAAGTTGACGAAGATGACAGCAATTGCTCCCAAATTTAGACCATCTCCATTATTTACCTTTTCGTTCTGAATAATTGCTTTTCAAGAGGCGTTTAGTAATTGTGTTTTGAAAACACATTCTGAATGACGTATAAAACAGCTGTGCAGGTTATATCGGTATTAGTGAGAGTATGTATGTGTAAATCTCGAAAAATATAGAGATCTGCAAAAAGTGATTTGGATCAAAACAAATATTGATTTTTTTCTTGTACTTTTTGTTCCAATGGAAAACCACATTAAATATGTAGTGACATGTGAGCTTGAAATTACGCACCTTATAATGTGCACTTACGGATAAGTGCAAAGACCGTATAAGTGCACACAAAGTTGAGGTCCGGACGTTGTGCACTTATCCGTTCTCGACTGTATATAGAAAAAAGAAAACACACCTAACCCTAATAATTTCTGGTGTTCTCATTATGAATGTTTTAGGCTGTTATTGACAATTTTTGCGGAATAGTATTGCACTATTCTTTGATACGGTCCCGATTTTTTCACCTTTTTCCTTGAATTAATCATTTTATATGCCCCAGATATTTAATTTTTATATAAAACCAAATTGAAGCGTGTATCTACTATCATACGATGACAGATATGACTCCTCGTGATTCCTATTAAATCGCTCCACTTACTCGTAAATGCTGTAAGGTAACATATAAAACTAATTTTTGACTCTATAAAGCCTTCATTCGTAAGCCACTCATTCTATGGGAAAATAATGGAAGTTTAGTGCTTCTCTAAAGCTTTAAATTGCATATAAGCTGTTAACTGCATGAGAGATAATTTGCTTTTATAATTCCGGTCACAAGCTCTAAAAAGACTTCTCCACAGAGCAACTAGAAACAAATGACTCAGCACACATCCACCTCCAATTTTCGGAAGTCTAATCGATATTTTATCAAAACTAATCCCTCATCAGTCTATAAAGCCTGAGCATTTGCTTTCGAAAGGTCTTAGCAAAGTTACTACAGAAGCTCTATAAAAGTATTTTACTACTGAAATTAAAAATGTTAAGCTTACCGAAGTAAAATGTTTACTTGGGACAGTAGGTATGCCTCGTCATAATTATTTTATAGGGTTTTATTCCCACTTCCTGATGCCGAAGATTCGATTCCATGCATAGAAAGCCTTCGTTACTTTCTTCCCTCTTTCACTTCACATCTATTGATCCATTTGCCAATTAAGTTTACTTATATCGATTATTATTTCCAGATATCTCGCACTCTCTGCCATCTTCATCGGTATTCCGAATGCCTCAAAGCTGGTGTCTCAAATTGTGGTGTAATTCAGTCTTCTGGAGATTTACTTCAAGACGGGATTGTTTTGTCCAAATGGTAACTGCCCACACGGTTATCAGTAGGTGCATGACTTGTGAACAAAACCAGGCCTGTGTAATACCTAATACAATGGACGCCATTTGATCCAAAAAAATCCTCAGAATCTAACATAGAGATTTGAAACTCAACTGGATTGGGAACCGATCTAAAATATGTGTGCAGGTTCCATCTAAGTATCAGGTTGGTCATGAAATCTCCTTTTCCAAAATCCCCTGTGCTGAAATCCCTTAAGAAAGACCCTAAGAAAAAATCCCCAGGGACAAAATCCCCCATTTTTAGATTTGGTGTTATTAATTCTGTCGCCGCGATACCTGCGGCCCTTCTTGCGCTCACTGTAGGATTTGAAGTCGGTGCAAGGTTGGCTATATGCAAAGTTTAGTATGCTTGTGGGAGATTTTGGCATAGGGGATTTCGTCCCGGCAGATTTTGTAAAAAGAGAAGAGAAAATATGAGAAATTATGTCCAAAAAAGGAATTTTGGAAAAGGGGATAACGTCCTTTTCAGAACACTTGATTCTTTTCACATCACTTTGAGAAACAGACTCATATTGCTTGAACCTGCCGCCTTTCTAGTCTAAAAGGCAATAAGATTGACAATCGATTCGACTTGTTTCAAAATCTTAAGCGTAACCTCTTCAGTCTATTGCCTGGCACTATATAGGATCTTCTGTTACCTACAAAAAATGCAAGGCCATAAATGTCTGAAATGCGTTTGGCAATAAAATAAGAAACTGGTGCTGTCACGCACTGCAAAACTGTGAAAAATAGATCGATATCAATACTGTTTATTTTTAAACACACCACGACTTAATGAGCGTCCATAGAGCAACAGTTCCTCAGCCACATAGTCTTAGTTGTTTACGAGTGGGCGTTAACAACAGCCATTGATTATATTTTTCTCCGAAGAATTTGCATCGCCCTTCAGATGCGATAAGATAAATTAAAATAAACCTTCAAAGCAATAACTTTCCATTATATTAACTGTTTATAGAGGACTCGCGAGATATTTGCATTGCAAATGTGAAATTTGAGGGGATGAGCTATTGTTATTGGATGCAGAACATTCGAGAAGATATCTGAGTATAAATACTCAAGTAATGCAGGTGTTGAGCATTAGATTGCTTTTATCTTCAGTTAGTAAAACATCTTAGAAGACGAACATGTTGAAGATTTCATCAAAGATATCCTTGTGCATGCGTTTTTTGTGCTTGCTGGTAATACTAAGCGCCAATACTTCACCATGTCAGGGACTAGAACGGCTGTGTGGTAATAGATTATCCGATGCATTGGCTTTGATATGCGAGAATGGATTCGGCTCGAAGACAAAGAAATCAAGTAAGTATAGACTTTTGTATTTTTGGTTTTATTTATCGAAAACGATTTCCTATATTTACAGTTGATCCTGTCGATTACTATTTGAATGTCGAAGACGACTTGCAGTCTGAAATAGAGAATACACCTTTCCTCTCAAAGAGGTACCCAAATTCAATCTCATATACTCGCCGTCGAAGATTTGGTGTCTACGACGAATGCTGCAGAAAGCCATGTACACGTTCTGAACTTCGTTCATACTGCCTTTAAGGCGATGATGAATTTGAGATAAATTTGGCGCTATAGCTGATAGTTTTTCTATGACAAAGTTAATATGTAAACGCATTACTACATGTGTTGGTTTGGTTTATTGTTTTTATTGTAATAAATACGTCAAAGTCCGTACATAGAAAGGATTATCTCGTTTATGTTGTGTAGTGTCATTAAAAGTTTGAAAATGTTCCAAAGGATGAAAAGAGTGTAAAGCCGCAGGTAATAAAACGTGTGATGACGGAACTATACGAGACTGAAAGAATTACGCCACCAATGAGCTACACCTTTGCACTATTCTCGCTAAACAACATCAGATGTATTTACCAACATGTTAACCATAAAGCAAATTAAGGAACAAAATTCGATACAAAGATGTTCCACATACGCCACAGTCATCAAATAAGTGGCTGTGTTAATTGGCTTTAAAATGCTAACATACCTATCGAGAGTATTCAAAAATATTCAGAAAGATTACCTGAGAAGTTGAGCCGTCACCTTACCCTCTTCCCATTCAACTACATCTCATGATTATGCTTGTCTATATTTTATCTCTAAAACAAAGTAAGGTGACAAATTCGAAGCACATTCTACATCTGCCACATCTTTAAAACAAAGTAAACAAACCAATGAAAGCTGTTTGCCTAAAATGTCCTCTTTTAATGGTCCTAATCTCACCATCTAAACAACAAAACAATTGAAAATCCTTGACGTTTACTCCCAACTCTACCACCACGACTGCCACACACAAATGAAACAAATTGATTTTTAATGGTACTTTAAGGACATTCCTAATTATATACCTCACACTGTATTTACATCCTGAAATTTTGTCTGAAAAACCAAAGCAATCCACTCATTTACCTTCGGCTCGGCATGCCCACAACAACCTTACTACCGATATGAAGCATCCCCTATTAGTTCCTGCACATTAATTCAATAGCCCCCCTCCAGCATGTTTGGTCTGTACTGCTCTCTATACATATACAAAATACAATGGGTACGAAAATAAATTATTATCCTTAAGACATTAAATCACTTTCCAATGGTGTATACCTAAATTGTTGTCAAGATGTAGTATTCTGAAACTTCCTTCAAGTGTGGTCTTAGGTGTAGAGCAGACGAAGGCAACACCAATGCCGCAACCCAAAAAAAAAAAAAAAATTACCAGCAAGGATCACCATCTAACTTTTGAATGTATTACGAGTATTTGTTGCCAATGGGGTGTTAGTGACCTCATTTGCACAGATTCTTGACTTGGGGAAAGGTATATTTCAAGAAAATAATACAATGCCCTTCAGATGGATGGAATCCTTTTCGATGTTCGACTAGGGGGTAGCAAAATTAAGAAAACGATTGCCGTAGGATAGGAAGAAAAGCAAACGCTTTGCAGGTGCAATTAGGGTTGTTTCTCATAAGAACTGCATTAAAGAGAATACATTTTACTTTTGAAGGATGTTCAAGGATCTCTTATCAGGAATTATGACTATTGATTTTGGTGCAGTTTATCTTTTAAGGATTTTCAATTATACAGTTTGCCTAAAAGACCTTCTAGCTATTAAACTAAAGTTGTTTTGGATAGCATCAAGTCAGAAACTCACTATATAAGATCTGGTATTCCCCAAGGATCTGTTCTTCCTCCGACTTTCTTTCCGTCATCAATGATCTCTCACCCTCAGCATCTCATATTCATTCCAATATGTGTTAAGCTAATTTAATTCAGACCTTGACAGCTTTAAAATGCGGTTTAGCCACTAGAGTGGACTTTAATGCTTCCAAAACGTAATGCTGTCTGCGGTTTTTTAAGCGAAAAGCAAACTCTCAGTCAGTAGATATCCTTGAATGCCACTTTCTTCGCCGGAACAGAAAGGCTTTATATTCTTGGTGTGTTTTTAAGACAACCTTCCTTAGAAGTGTGAAATATTTTTTGATCAGCCCAGAAGCCCTACTCCCCTATTAGCTCTCAGTAATTAAACCCGATGGTCCCAGGGACTAATGAAGATTCTTAACTATGCAATATTTCTCCAGACTATTAAATAACTCAAAGGCAGTCGTAATATCACTTATTCTTCAATAAGAACAAGGCTTCTCGCAACTGGATCGCGTACAAGGAGGCCCTGAGCTCTCAGGGTGTCGCAGCCCCCCACCCTTTTCAATAGTCGGCAAATCAACGAGCAATTTTCAAAAATTAGGTCTTAGGTTTGGATTTTCATTAGGTATAGGTTTTAAACTTGTAAATGTATACCTACAAGTCGGCATGTTCAAAGGTTCCACATGAACTCCTTAAAATTTAGCTAGTTTCGAATCGATTAAGGACGGTCGGCTTCGGTGAATATGCCAACTGAAATCCTTAAAATTTAGCAAGTTCTCGGCTTATTGATGTGGATTGCGAACTTTGACAATACGCGGCAAAGGGTGTTTTCGTTCGCGGCAAAAAGTATGGAAAACAAAATTTCGTTATTTAAACTGTTTCTAAACTTATTTTCTTAATACAGCTGATGGCTGATATTCGCGACCTGCCGCGACTTAGAAAAGTGTTCATGTGAACGGACTGTCAAAACTTGCGAATATTCGTTCGTTCGTAAATAGTTGGTCGCTCTCATGTGAATGGTCCTTTAGGTATTGGCCCAGGGGTATTCCTGTATGGCACCTCCCATACAAACAAAAACAATCAAAATCTTATATCCCGAAGACCACCGAATCGATTGAGCTCAAATTTACAGGTGATTTTAGGTATTGGACCGGGATATTTCCTGTGAAAATTGGTCAAAATTGGACAAAGGGGCGTGGCACCTCCCATACAAAAAACATATTCTATGGGGTGAAATTCGATGACGTTAGATAACTCGATATCCGCTGGGCCGATCTTCATGATTTCTATACAGTCGGCAAGTTCCTGAAATAAGTCTGCATTTCAATTAAAGTCACCCCCCAAGGCTCAAACCCTCGCTACGGTATAATACCTGCCGAAATTCAGCGGAATGTAGACCTAATCCTTCCTTGGTTATCCGCTATCTTCAAAACTTGACTAGATTATATGCGCATTGATGATTCTTGGAATCGAGACGTGTCGGTTGGCGCACTGGCGAAACAGTTGCTCACAAACAGTCTCATCAAATCAAAGCTGGGCTTTCCATCAAGTGAAGTACACCGTAAGGTTTACATGATCTCCAGTCTTCCTTAAGCCTAGTGCTAAACGAAATATGTACTTTAACTCCTGGGAAGCGGAAGGGTGCATGGTAGTTCAGTATACAGATGACGTTGCTATTGCTGTCTCAGAAAAACACTTCCATACGATTAGGAATTTTATGCAGATTTACCTTAATAAGCATTCCAAATGGAATATGGCCTGGGGGTCAATCCCCAGAAAATTGAGCTGGTCCTCTTAACAAGAAAACGCTAAATTTTCAAATTTGTTTACCCAAAACTATAGCACCCTTTTGGTGCTCACAAATATGGCCAATGTATTGTAAGGTAACACATACAGAAACAAGAATAACGAATGTAAAAGAGAGACAGACGAGCGATATCTCCAAGAGGAGAAAAAATGTATCCCCCAGTTAATGGGCTGCCGGCTGTAGGTAGATTGACTCAGCTGTAATTATTATACCAAACCGCGCGGTCGCAATATTTAATTGAGTATCCATAAAATTGTAACGATAAATGTATAACGAGTGTAATTTAAACTAATTGAATAACGAGCGTGTTAATAAATGTAAAACTATTTGTGAATCCCTAGATATATAAGTATACTTTAATAATAAAACGTGATATTATATTGTGGTAAAAAGAGTGTTTTGCGTTTGGAATTATACAAAAATACATTTCTTGGCATAATAACATCCTCACAGTATTGACATGATATTCTGAAGGACTGTGCTTGAAAAGGCTATATAGATACACTACAACTACGTTCGTCGTGTGGAAGGAATGGCATGCGTCTGCATAAGTGGAGAACTATCTCGGTCATAAGACCGATACAATAGGTACTTATCGGGTAATTGTCTGGTGGACAGACTTGAAAAAAGCTATAAATCGCACAGCTAAATTATGGCGATAAAAGGAGTCTTATCATGCCTCAAGAAAAAAGTGATATGTACTAATGATACCTGCATAGTGCATATTTTTGGATATCCAATCATCTGTCAAATCCTTGGATTTGAACTCTATAACATCTTCAGTAGCCCTCGACTGCCGATCATCTCTTACCAGTAGAAAGAGCCATTCATTAGTTCAATGTGAAGTGTCATTAGTGACCACTAGCATTATTGGAAGGCATGCCCTTAGGGTGGGTCTCTCTGCAAATGATTTGCACAAGCTACATGAACAAGAAAGAGGATCGAAGAAGACTACATCTGGGAGAAACTCCTTCTCCATCAAACCTCAGCGATCTCGCCAACTCCAGCTTTTAATATTTTACTGAATCTGCCAGGCCCTAATACTGTAACCCAAAATTCTAATTGAATTTACCAATGTAAACGTAGTTTCACTGACAGTGCTAACAACTTTACTGCGTCAACAACAAGTCATTCGGTATGACAGGACAATAAAAAAAAAATATTTCCATACAAATAGTGACTACCCCGAAACCCAAACATCTAACAACACATCATCACAATGTTGACTGACTGCCTACGCTTAATTATTAACATCACTCTGCACACCAAAATAAGTACACGCACTGCCAAGAGTCATACACACATGCCTCAACTTATAAGGTCATGCGAACAATTTTCACACCAAACGAGTGGGTCTTCAAACAGTCACAACATGGAAGGTGAAAATAATCTAATTTGACGCAAAATTGTTGTGAATATACGAAAGGGTAGTGACGAAGTAAAACAGCCTGATTAGGAAGGACGAAGTAAATGAAATCATCTGAGCACATTCAAATGACGAGCGATGTACCCTCGTTTCGTATGGGTGTGTGTAGGTCGGATTGTAGTAACGCATATGTGGCATTGGGCCTTATGCACGAGTGGAAAATTTGATTTGGCTCATCATCACGCTTGTTTTAGGAGGGTCTAGCTGGGGCGCAAAAATACCTAACAAGGTCGTGGTGTGGTCGCGCACATCACTTGTTGGTATGGTGATGTGAATTTCGCTCCCCTGAAGGTTTTTTTTATGTTAGACCTCTGTTAGTGATCTGTGTGTATACTGACTGATTTGCGAGTGGAATATTAACCAGTTGGTTGGGTTAGGTTAGGCATACGTACGGGTGACCGAATTGCAATTTAGCTATGAATGGCGAAAGTTTTTCCCTCTTGATGTGGTCATGTTGTGTGTTTTACGGGGGTAAATACACAGGCAGGCAGGAAAAGTTCGTTCATGATATTTACTTACAGGGCTTGCGGTTTGGATTTTATTACAGCATGTAATCGTATCATTTCAAAATGGCCGTGCTGATGTTTGCGATGTTTAATAGCGGGCCACGTGTCGATGTAGGCCACTGATATTTTATTAATGCAGCCCAGAAGGTGTAACAGAAACAGAGTGGTGCTGATGAGGATTGGGAAAGAGCACATCTGCAGATCTGCTGGCAGGAAATATGATCCGTTTTAACTGAAAGACATTTTTCTCCACCAAACCAAATAGAAGTGAGGATAGCTCCATCTAAACTTGAGCCGAACAAAACAAGGTTGTTGGAGCGATCTATACCGGTCGAAGTTTTAAAACAGATCATGCACTTACTTATCTGCAAAATTTTGTCGGATGAAAGCTTATCCGATGAATGAAAACTCTGCATAGAGATACTCTGAAGTGCGACAACTACACAGGAATAAGGGCCAGTTTCAAAAGTTCCGGATAATGTTTCGGATAGTTAGACGACGCATAACGCTTTCCACCAGATAAAAGCAGCTGATACTTTTTTTCTGTTTCATCGTAAAAGTCTATAACTTGCGGAAAAATTTATCAGCCGCTACGTTTGTTTCGATACAATATCATTTGTTTTGTATTTTTTTGTTTGTTTCTTGTTTTCTAATATTTTTTGTTGTTTTAGGTAAACCAAAAGAAAAAAGACCTTTGAAAAATTGACAGAAGAAAAAATTGAAGCACCAAAAATCCAAAAATCTCTAACGGATGAGCTGGAGCAGGTATCCGGATACTCCGTTTGTGGCTGAGCTATTCTTTAAACTGGGCCCCAACCAGGCTGATTATCAGCACGGGTCGTATGACACCTTTGTCCAGCCCAGGGGAAAGGGGTATAGGGTAGGATAAGAAATAGAGAGAATGGTGATTTGTGGATAGAAGTAGGAGAAGAGGGGGGAAGTAGATAAGCTCTCCAGTCTTATCGAACACTCTAACTAAGAGTTCTGTGTAGTTCTTAGTGAGTTGTTCACCAAAACAACCTGTCTGTCATGGGTGACGTTACTGGCGACTAAAGCCGTCGACAGCCACCTCCACACCACTCACGTCCAGAAAAGGACGCAACGGCAAGGTGACCAAATATTTTGTTTATCTTCCGGATATAGGTTTTAACAGTCAGTTGAACCGGCTGATAGACTATCCGAGACTATCTGTCAGATATCACTATCCGAAACCTTTGAAACTAATAGTGGAAATTTAGCTGACAGATATGTTCCGGATAGTCTATCCGAGATTTTATCAGCTAGTCTTGAAACTGGCCCTAAGTCTCGCGTATTAAATTCTGTCTGTCGTGTGAACACCTAAAACTTTTAGCTTATTGATAGTAACCTGATCAGTCAGGGAAGTCAACCATCGACCAAATCGCAGAAATTCCGGATCAATACCTATTTCAAGACTATGTTTGGATGAATTGTACTCACCCCTCTTTGCAGAATGACGATGACGAAGTAGGAATCGCTGCTCCGCCAAAGTAGGAAAGAACACCAACCAAGCCTTTGAAATTGGTACTACCTCGATAATGTGAACTTTTTTTTTTTTTAGTCACATTTTCGAGGGGTTCACATTTTTTGATACGAACAAATTCGTTGCATTTCATGCTTTTTGGAATGATCACTGACTTGATTTTTGAAAAATAAAAGAGAAGACATAAAAATATAGTAATTTAACTTTAAAAAAACTAAACTTAATGATTTTTCAGAAGGGACGTACAGTTAAACTCAAAAAATAAAAGTTCACATATTCGAGTATCAGGAATTGGTTTTGAGTTCACATTTTAGAGTATGTAATGCTAACTTTTTCCGGTTTTCCCGTTCACATTTTTGGATAATTCACATTTTCGAGGTTCACATTATCGAGGTAGTACTGTACATGGAAAAAATTAAATTTTGTTTATTTTATTGCATTTTTAAAAAGAAACTTGTATTTGGCCCACCCTTTACGTATTTAAATTAAAACGGCGAAGAAGGGGCTGGCTGTTAAAGAGAGCAAAGCGAAAGATGCTCCGATCGAGTAAAGCCTCTTAAAGTCGGCAAGTCGTGCAAAACCTCACAATGGACAGATATATGTAACTTCAAAGTAGAATCTTCGGGCTAAAAAAAAGGTAAAGCCCCCTCTCAAAAAAAAAAACCTCTTGGAGAGCTTTGCGTAAAAGATTGTTTGGGTGATATTCGTTCAAGTTTGTATTGATGGAGTGTTGAGGTGAATATTCAACGACGAAATTTACTGGATATGCACTGCTTTTATTGTTTTTTAATTGTATGGGCCATAATCGACCGTAATTTGAAAATGTTAGCTCTTTTATTTTGGCTGGAATCACCTACGCGAATAGGGGCGCTAACCTGATGACGCGCAGTGTACAACAGTGACTTTGGGGGCGGGTTTCCATTATGAACACTGAGCAACATTTTTTTATATTTTTTTCTGGCTTAAAACGGCCTAAAAAACATAAATATAATATTTTTTTTTTGAGGAAATGAAAATGTTTGTTTTTTTTTTTTTTTTATTTTTTTTTTGTCTAAATTTTAATAATTTTTTTTTTTTTGTTTAATCAATAATCATGTTTATGTGACTCAGATAGGCGCCTGTAAGAAAGTCTTGTGTATTTAAAGTATGGGGTGGGTGGCTCGCTAACAGGATTTTAACCCTCTCGCAGGGTTTAGCCGCTCACGCGACTTCGTCTAAGGGTATGTCAACAACTGTCTAGCAGGCGCCTGAAGCTAAAGTTTAATTCTATTTACTCTCGGGTATTTAACAGTAGGTTAGGTACAATATTTTCAGTCAATAAAGATACATCTGTGAAAATTGAAAACTTTAAAATTAAACACAAAAAAAAAAAATAGAAAATAAAGTTTCCGCAGAAAAAAATGCTCAAGCAAAATTGAAAATTTTAAAAATAAAAAAAAAATAGAAAAAAAAGTTTCCGCAGAAAAATTCTTTTAAAGTACATCCTAGAATAAGTCAATTTATACAAAAAAAAAAAAAAATACAAACAAATTAATTTGCTTAGTGTTTATAATCGAAACCTGAGCCGTGACTTTGACCTGATCAAAAAGCTTATAATTCATTGTTTGAGTTTGGTGCGGGTCACGTAAAGCGACGCAATGGCCTGAAGAGTCTTTGAGTACACTACACACCCAAGGGACATCGAAGCAGAAAAAGATCCCATCTTAATTGGCACAAGCGATTTAAACCACTCTATGTGCGTAACTGGAAGCAGCAGGCTGGGAGACCGAGCTGACTAAACGATTTTGCTGGTTGACGCTGTTAGCTAGCACCATCGTAAGTAGATTAAATCACGTAGGTATTCCATAAGATTTTAGATCCAGATCCCTAGGCTCAGTGATTGGTGTATTTTTGACTACTGAGCACAGGGTTCCAGGTTAAACTCACGCATATAGGCAATATTTTTCCATTGCCATACTTCTCGCGAACGTTTCACAATCGAGTGAATTGTATGTCAAATCCGAACGGCAGTATTGAGTAGCTCTCTCAGGATAACAATATTATACAGTCGGATGTTTACTTATATTACATTCGCTAGAGATGGCGCAGTTGCAAACTCAGGCTAGTGCCACACGAACTTCACACGAGCTCCTTTTGAACGCCCCAAAACGCGACCAAAAATGAGTCGGTATGGTCGCTCGAACGAGATTCCTCCAAAACTGTATGAATTTAGGACGCCTCAAATAAAAATGGACGGTGAAATGTCTTTCGCTGTTTAGTGGATGTATACCCAAAATAGTATTTCCTTTTTAATTTTTTTTTTTGCAACTTAAAAATAAAACATTATTTTGAACTGTATCCATCTTGAATAACCAAACTAAACTAACAAGCATAATAATGCTGTCAAAATACAGCTCGTGTGATACCGCTACCTAATTACATTGCATATTATAACTAGCTGGAACTACTTCTCAGACTTTGCTCGTGACAAGAAATTGTTTGGCTTAGATATTTTCTTGTGTGGACAGCGCACATAAATGTTCCAAATTTTACAACTTTAGCGTTTGTTTGATTTTATTTTTATTGACTTAATTGGCAAAAATATTTTTCTACCTTTAGCGCCTACGTCCTTATTCTGGTTTAAGGTTTTTTCTTTGCCAAACAGCACTACGATTAGATCGGAGGTTTAGTCATAAAATGGTAACAAACAGACAGACAGACAGACAGAGTTACTTACACATTTATAATACATATTAGTGTGGATTGCAATAGAGAAAACGAAACGGAACTAGCCGGACTATCAAACAGTTTTTAGATCATGCCCTAGAAGAATTTCAACAAGATTTTCTCTATTAAATCCCTTCCATTTATATAGCCTAAACCCATACTGCCACATTCTAAATTGAGGTCAAAAAAACGTGTTGACGTCTCAAACACCTGCATTGTAACAAAACGTTGTTTTATTCAAATTGAGTCTCATAATTCAGCAAACTCAACACCTTTCTGTGTTTTATAATGGATATCCTAATGTCATTCGACCCTTGGCACATCCCTTTCATAGTTTTTGTTAATTCCTGCACCCTCAGCGTCTCGGACGTATATATTCTAATACCAAGAGGAAATAAGCGTACGAAAAACATGAATCATAAATTTTCAACACACTCACACTCCAACTCGCACTCGCCAATGAGAAATCGTTGCATTTCATTTAGTCGGCCACCACGTTCCTCGAAGGGGGTTCCGATTCCGTAGACGAAATGTACATGCTAATCCCGTTGCGGTCAATAGTCTTGTTATTTGCCTTTTCCGCGTGAATTTTCCTTTGATAATATGCATTAGACAGGGGAAGGAATTGCATATCATTTTCAACCCCCCTTAACAAGGGAACAAAAATTCATGAAACCTCCCTTCAGATATTGTTGTGGTCTTGTGTTTCTTTGCCTGTCAACAAGAAAGCACCAGCCCAATGACCAATACTATAATTTCGTCTACAAGAGTACAGCTATATGATATAACGCCCAGGTCCACCTAGTAGTCGGTGTTGTCGTCCTGGTCGTAGGGACATTCATTTCGTTGCAAATTGAGGGCAAACAAGCAAACGGTGAGACATGATGTTTGTTGCTTGTTTGTCGTTTGTCGTCGTTGTCGTTATTTCGTCACAGAGCTTGTTATGCGGTGTTTTGGGGCGACTGCATTTTTTTTTTTTTTGTTATTTCTTCTGTTGTGTGTCCCTCGTGAATAGCATGTCCTTTTTTTTCCTACTTTCCTTTTTGCCTGATTATTTGTATGCAAATTTAGGAGAAATTTATGCAGATTTGTTATCAAGAAAATCATTTAATGGAACGGGGCTAGGCACGAAGTGAAGCCAGAATGAAGAAGATGAATAGAATGGAGAGGATGATGATTAATGATGATGGTGGATGGAGAGAAGGTTGCCAATGGAGTTCCATTTTATATGTCGAGTTGGTAGATATAGGTACCTACTCCCGACTTCTATTTTTCAAAATATATGCGATTCCTCTTATACTCCTTTTTATTTTTGTCAATTTTTACGTCACCGAAAGTGTCTAATGTTGAGTTTATGACAATTTATGATTATAAATAGAGTAGACCTAGACATAAATGTCCAGGAGCATAAGATGTGGGGAAGTATGCATGCCAAATGTTTGTGTCGTTCATCAAAGTACATACATACTTAACAAAAAAATTAGAGTGCAAACGAAAAACAGTTTTCATGACGTGTGTGGAATGACCTACGGCTACGAGTCCAAAAATGTTGTAAGGAATTTTTTACTGGACATTTTTTTTTGTTTGTTATTTTTGACTAAAGATGATGTCAAGAGATTGCAACTCTCTCGCAATGGACATTTAAAAGGGTGAGTCCGTTTGAAAACAAATTTTTAATTTCCATTTTGTTCTAAATTCAAATGGTCTGAAAAACAAAAATAAAATATATTTTGCTTTTGAGGAAATTAAAAAAATGTTTAACACGTCATATTTTAAATTTTATATTAAAAAAAATTAATACATATATCTATAATCTTAGAATAAACCATTTTAACTAAAAAAAAAAGTTTTAAATAGAAAGACGATTTCCTATATTGGAAACGAAGTCCATCAGTCTTAAGTAGCCTTCCGACTCTTTGTTTACTCAATACGAATGGAAAAATATTTGAAGCCCATAATTTTTCATAGGCTCTACTCCAGTCGGTATTTCAAGCCGCTAGGATGTAACACCAAATCAGTTTTTGTGTAGGAAAGTTCGGTAAAAGAAAATGTTTGAGATAAAAGGGCACAAAGTGGTTTGTCCAGAGTTAAATTAGTACTTTGGGGTAGGTACCAATCATCAGGCCAAAAACCTTTCCCGAAACAGTGGGTTTCATTCAAAGAAAATCACGTATTCTCTGGCCTAGGTTGAAATTTGGGAAGTAATGGTTTGTGAACACTTTCGAGACTCTGTAGGACATTATTCACCCAAGGATGTTACGATGGCGGATTAGATGGTAGCTCACTTACAGTACGCAACTAGGGGTAGCGAAAACCCGTTCTAACTAGAGTGGAGAGGCATATTGTTGAAGTTTCATGAGCACACCGAATTGAAACGCCACAAAAGTAAGTACGTGAATGTACTGTACATACCTTCAAGGCATTTCATACATGAAAAAACAGTAAAAGTTAAATAGCTTCGGTAAACGACACAAAGATACGATAAGCATTAACGCACCGCACTGGAACTTTTTTCGACCGCTCTAAAGGATTTATGCGAGATAATATTAAAATATTTTTTGTTTTCCTGGAAAAAGAAAAAAGCAGAAACAGCTTTCCAGCAAATCGTATCCGGAACATTGACGAGACGGGACTTTCCGTTAGGCAACAACTTTATTATATTATTAAGCAACAAAAAATGTTGGCCCGAAAGGGAAAAAGGCAGACTGGAGCCATGCCATGACCTCTGCTGAACGTGGTTCTCTCATCACTGTTATTTCATGTATGAGTGCTGGCGGATCTTTTGTGTTTTGTTTATCCCACCTTATTTTATTTTCCAATGCAAAAACCAACACACACTTCTTATGACGGACGCACCACCTGGTTCGAACTCTTTGTGCCATATTTCAGGATTGGTTCAAGTCCCAATATTCACAACATGGCTTAAACATTTCCTGGATTTTATAGTCATTCCCGAAACATAGAGTTGTTGGATCTAGCACGTGAAAATGACGTTGTGATAATTTCTCTTCCACCACATTCAACACATAAAATACAGCCACTTGATAAAACTTATATGGGACCCTTAAAAGTTCATTACAGTGACGGGTAGATATATAAGACGATTTTCTCGCGAGCATGCTCGGTCGGTAAGTCAGTATGACCTTGTCGGAATATTTTCTAAAGTGTATTTGAGAGTTCAAACGGAACACATTGCAGTCAATAGCAGGGTTGTCAGATGTGGCGATTTATCGCCAAACGGGAGATTTTAAATTTCATTTGGCGACACGAAAATCGGTTTGGCGACGCACCCCAAAAAAGGCGATATTTTTAGATTTCGGCGATTTAAATATTTTTAACCAAAATCATCATATTTTTTATTTTTTTTTAATTTTCACTCAAACCTTATGCACATGTGATGACTGTGACGAAATATTAAAATTAGTAACGAATGAAGACAACTTTAAAGCTTGGAAAGATACTGGATTTAGGATCGGATTTTGAAAGAATCGCGATAGAAAAGAGTGGTAGCATATCAGACCATTTGAATGAAGTTAAGAAGCAAGATAACGATTTAATTCTTGTTTACTAAGAGAAATGCGAATATGATTGTCTGACTACAACTGTGCAACACACCTTTTATTTCTTTGTGATATTTTTCAGCATGCGTTTGTTTAAGCCAACTGCGACCCTGTTTTAAAAGTCTGCTTGTAAGCTTGATTCCACCCAAAAGCTTCCAGCTTACTGAGGCTCAGTGGGAAAAATTAATTTCTGTCAATTGGTCAAATGAATTTTATCTAGAAAGTGTACCCGAAGACGACGCTTTGAAGTTTTGGAATAAGATCTACAAAATGACAAATGGGGAATTTGCATTAAGTTTGTTTTTACGTAAGAATTACGAGTTCATTTGATTTTTATGGTTTTTGGATTTGTAGACTGTAAAATTTTGAAATTTGGCGATTTTTTGGCGTTTTATACTTTACGTTTTTCGGTATTCCGCGATTCCGGTTTTTAAAACCTGACAACCCTGGTCAATAGCTTCAAGACAACAGGAATATACCCTTTTGACAAGCATATTTTTTCAGAGGCTGACTTCATGGCTGGGGAATTGGAATATGATTTGGAAGAGTCTGCTATAACAACCGCTGAAGGTGTCTAGAAGTCTCAGTTTCGAAGGTAAGTTCAATTAAAAAATTTATCCTAAAGCAAGGAAAATGTCAATAAAATTATGTGCAGGAAATGTGCCACTTTTAATTGGAGATAATAACCATAACGTTACTAGTACAAGCACAGGACTTTCACCTTGTTTTGGAAATACTTCCATTCACGTTTCATCAGTATTCTTGAAATCTACCGGAAGGTCCATACAAATAAAGATTTTATCACACCGTGGGAAATATCACCACCGCCCAAAATAAAAGGTTTACAACCTACTAGGAACAGGGGAAGCAAATCTAAAGCTACTATTTTAACTACTTCGCATTACAAGAAGGAATTGGAACAAAGTATACATACATTCATACATACATTTTCAATGGCCCGCTTATCCATTAAGTGGGTCGCGGGTGTAGGTGCCTCAAGTAGACCCTCCATAGCTCTCGATCCTCCGCCATCGACTCCAAATCATCAAGGGCAATCCCAATACGGGTAGAGAAGATATTACGAATTTGATCTAACCATCTCATCCTGGGTCTACCTATAGGACGCCTGCCCGATGGTACGAATTCCATAGCACGTCGTGAGATCCTGGTCGGGAACATGCGTTTAACATGACTAAACCACCGAAGCATGGACCGTTCTGTGCAGAGAAGTAAGCTGCTCGACTTTGAGTTCCTCACATATTATGGTTTTCTAATGCGATCTCTACGGGTCACACCAGAAATACAACGGAGAAATCTCATTTCGGCAGCTTGTATCCCCGATCTTATTCTTTCGGTCATTACCCAAACCTCATGACCATTGGTAAGACGTAAGAGTTGAAACAAACACAGAATTAAAGACTGACAACTTAGCTTTGCGACCAAGTTCAGTCCTCCTGATAACAGAATGACCAAGCTGTCTCAAAATTGATCCAGCTTGACCAATCCTACAGGAAAACTCAGCATTGCTCTTTCATACTTACATACAGAGATACTTCATACAGAGATACTTCATACAGAGATACTTAAACTTCTTCACCTGTTTCAATGGGACTCTACTAACATGCAGAGTGCATTGAACAGGGGTTCTGGAGACGACCATCACTTCAGATTTGTTCAAGTTTACCTTCATCTCAGCTTCAACACAAACGGCTACAAACCGATCGAGTGCGCGCTGAAGTTCAGTCTGAGAGGACCCGAGGATGACCAAGTCATCAGCGAAGAGCAAATGACTTAGCCTCAGATCTCCCAATTCGAAACGTTCTTCGCCTAGACTGCGCTGTAACATCCAGTCCATATAAGTAATGAAAAGGAGATGAGAAAAGACGCATATTGACAACATTAATCAGAAACGTAAGATTTTTCCAAAGCCGAAACCAATGAAAGGCAAATCTTTGAAAACATCCTCACCGCCCAATAAAAGGAAACTCTCAGCTAGCAACAGGGGATGAAAATCATCAAAACCAGTTCAAAGCCATCAAAAAGCAAGGCAATTTATAAACACAGAAATTGATGAATCAAGGGATGAGAAATGAGCATTCAATTTTAAGAGTCGGATGACGAAGAACAATTTGAAGATGTTCCTCCATCGAGGGACGCCATTTTTGCAACTTCTGCAATAATCTGTGGAATGAAGATGAATCAATAACAAAATGATTTCATTTTTGCAGTGTGAAATGGTTTGGGCTTGGGAAAATTGTGTTTCCAAGAAAGTGCTATATTTTTATGCTGTTCTTGTGAACCCGCTTAATTTAAAAATTATAGATGTACACTATGTTCAAGACTCTTTTATTACAGCGTAAGAAACGGATTTTTTTTAAGCCATTAAGGCAATTTCGTTTTATCATTGCCGCCAACGGCCGGACGGGGCTCGAACTTGTGCCGCTCGGATTACAAGCATTGACATTAACTCTACGCCCTTACCAATGCAAGTAGTTCCACAAATTGACGACCTCGTACTCTTGTAAAAACTCCAGACATTGTTGCAGAACTATTTCTGTACTGAAGATATTGCCATGAATCTCATTCCGAATTGGTTACATAAATTAGAACATTTTATAGCCCCTGTCTAATTTGTAACAATTAAGGAAACGTTTGCACGAAAAATTATTTAAGAAAAACCATTGAAACCAGTAATTCAATCTGCGAAGGTTTATACATATTCCCATTACATTTCCCAACACATCCGAGAAACAAAATCCCAAATGAATATTTATACGAGCCAATATCGTGCGCATAGAAATTGCCTATTTATATGGCAACCTCTAAGTGACAATATAAACCAACATAGCTAGCTAACAACCCACACCAATATACTCACTTTGCAAACCATGATCCATCATTGCTCGTAAATCGATCGACGAAATTGTGCAACGAAATTGCCGATATATCATTCAGACCATAGTAGTGTGTCAAATTATATTCCGGTATCCAGTTCGGCTCGCCTAACGTATTTGCCAGCGACAAATCCAGATAATATTGTGTGTAGTCGAGGACCTGCAAATTACCCAAAAAAATAAAACGGCCATGAATCAATAAATTCATTAAATTAACTCATAAAGATGCGCCATCACATTTTGGGCGCCAAAAAAAAAATCCAAGAGATAAAAATTATATAGGTCCAATATATAAAAATCCAATAAAAGGACAAGCGATGGTGTCATAAAGTTTGAAGGCCAAAAATCAATAAATCAAAAATGACACATGCAGGGATGATAAGGCAACGGGGACGAAGAGATACTGACCTGACCTGAATCCGTATCGAACTTGTATAACCGCATTGCTGGATTATTGGATCCGACGCTCATTTTCCTTGGTGTAACAGATGGCGAAATCATCATCCATGACACTGGCTTTCCTGCAAAAGACACAAGAATATATACACAAAGTTATTCGGGTTTGTTTGAGAAAATGTTGTCAGGACCCACCGAAACGGAGAGAATGTTTCGCACTGGGGACATTGGAGCAATATCGAGACCAAACCGCTGTCACAGCACAGCACTGACACAGCGATGGAAAGAGAAAGCAAGAGGGTCGCTGCCAACTTTTGTTTGACCAAACCAAGGAAGGGAGGACCTCATACTCACAGATAGCGGGTAACACTTCAACATGAAACTAATTAAATATTCGAGGGCAGCAAATTCACAGCCCCCGGCAGGGATGGGAAAATTTTGTTATGATCACGTGGAAATTAAATTAGGAAAATTGTTTTTCTCCTCGTCCTGTCGGAGTTCTAATAATTATTTCCTCTTCCATCTAGATATAGGTTTGGAAGGGAATTAAAATTCTCTTTGAGGAAGATCGCTCAGGCAGCGGCCATGTGGCTCAGTGGCTGGTGTTGTTAACCCTACAATTTGGGGGGGGGGGGGGGGGCGAAATACCACAGCGTGCACAGATTTGGACGACGAAAATATTTCACGTACGTGACAGATGACCCTTCAAGTGGTGTGGGTGGAATTTGAAAAAGAAAACCATAACAGGGCAGCAGCGCAGGAAGTGTTCATATAGGAGCACTTAACCCGTTAGCATGGTATAGTGAGGTTAAACCCTTCGAAAGAGGAAAAAAAAGTAAAGCTTAGCAAATGGGGTTTGGTGCTGCCGGCGGCTTACTTACGTGTGTGTTTTTGTGTATGTGAAATGCGAGAAAAACTTGGCATACAACGTTGTGGTTGCACGTTTTCGATTTATGCCACACCCACACTGGCGACTCTGAGGTTGTTTATTATGATATATTAATATTACATTTACAAAGTCAGTGCGACTGGGTGGTTACAGGATGCGTGGGTGGTGGACGTATCGCGTGGAAGATGTCACAATCTGTTTATAGATTGGAAAAATGTTGACACTCGCTGGTAGGTGACAAGCGTGGGCATGATTGCCCTTAAAATGATGCCTTGTGACAGTATAATTATCCTTTAGCAACACTCGTTGTATGGTACACTTATTTAATGGAGGTCATGTTATGGTAGCAGCGGATAATTGTCGCCTTTGGCATGCTTTCAAAACGTTATTTGTCAATTGGCTTTTGTTTACAATACTTAGTTGTTTATGTGTCGAAGCAAAGCGTTGTTTTAATTATGCGAAGCTTGCGAGGGCTCTAAGACCGATTTAAATATTTATTAAATATATGAGTAGGTATCTACCTTATTCGGAGTATTTCACACATGCACCGGATCGGCAAGTAGGGGAGCTACCTACGCACGGACGATATCGATATAATAGAGCGCTAAAGTCGGTGATGATTTTGAAGAACCGGCCAAGGTATTTAAAATCGGTAGCTCCCACATCCCCAAAGAGATTTACTGACACCGAAATATCCGGCCTGCTGTTCTAGAGTCAAATAAAGGCCTGGCCCGCAAGGCTTGGGTTTCTCACGTGATGTAAATTGTTTAATAAAATAAAGATGATGGTTGCGTTGCGGTAATGATGAATTTATTGTTGCCGACGACGTCACGATATACAAAAAAGACAATGACAATCGGATCTGAACAGACCTCATGCAACTGTATAGTTAGCAAAGGAAATGGACTGACAGACTTAACTTAACTGCCATTCAGGAAGTATTAAGGGAAGTGTCTGACAAAAAGTAAATCGAAAACCGTAACATTTCTTACGGTGACTGCTAAAGAAGGAAAACGCTTATTCGGATGTCGACTTGTCATACGCCGCAGAATTAGGAAAGTAGTGTTGAGCTATCGACATGGCATATGAGTTATGACACTACGCTTCGAAGCTAAACCCACCAATATTGGAAACATGAATCTCACAAATTAATAAAACCATCAAGGGATTGATCATATGATGATGTCACTGGCGCGTTCGTGAGTGAGCGGATGACGTTGCTTTTGGTTGCTTAGAGAGAAAAATTCTTCGAGTCATTTTTGGTCCCGTCTGCACAGACGGTGAATGTTGGAGGAGATACAACAACGAACTGTAACGACATCGACCTAGCCAGAAGAGTGAAGGTCCAGCGACAGAGGTGGCTGAGGCATGAGACATGTAGACCGAATGGACGCGAATTCTCTGGCCCGAAAAATCTTCGCCAAGAAGGAATCAAATATTTCGCAACTGATTTGCTAGGTTTCCCCCGGCCACGCCAACGAAACCCTTGTTTTCATTAAGCCGGTACTCTTTAGCATTATCAGCAAAATAACTCACATACAAAGAGCCAATGCACAGAAGGACGATAGCGTCTCGTATTATGCTCTACAAACAAAAATAGAGGGCAAAATATAATTTTTTTTAGGAGGGAAAGAAAAAACACGAGAACCCCGCAATTGAGGAAATAGACCAGGACAGGAGCAATAGTAGATGCACAGTCGGGGTTGAGAATATGGATAAACCACTTCTGATTGTGCAGGCAGAAATAAACAATAATTCAATATATCCAATGAATGCCAGAATTTCTGGTCACATGATAAAAATTAAACAAGTACCTATGGATATTCTAAACAAAAGTAATATAAGGATGTTGGACCAAATGTTCTCCCAGGTATACTCAAGTCAGCGGGAGATGACGTGGTGAAGGCCTTACACCAATTTATCGTCCTAGTCAAAAAATTGTCCATCAGTCGCCTCAAATAGCTAGAACACCGCAGAGTCTTCGATTATAATCCAAAGGAAAAATGCACTATAGGTAAGAAGACTTTACCTTAGCTGGCGGGCTCCTATGGAAGGGGACCTTAGCCAAAGAACCAGGCCTACCTTCTCGCAACCATTCGTTTGTGCGAGTTTCTATTTTTGGGACGAATGGAAGGGACCTACAATTTTATGCCGAGTCCGAACGGCTGAATTGAGAAGCTTTTTCAGGACAGTCAAACCTTAAGATGTAATTTGTGTGTTTTCCGGGGGTCGAACCTGGGATCTCTGGCACAGTAGTCCAGCACACTAAACACTGCGCTACTGCGCCCACAATTGTTTACTTTATCTAATAAAAATGTAATTTGAATATGGAAATCCCACCAAACTAAACGCAAAGTTGCCCCAAAAAAGGAACATTTTGAACCCAAAATAATGAAAGGTATAATATTTAATATTATTTGCATAGTAGATTTTATTAAATAATTTATGTAGGTATTATAGCTATACACTTCAATGCTGTCGTTTACACCTTGTCTACATCAAGGACAACTATTATTTTCATTTCTTTTGCTTAAAGCATCTGCACCTTAAATGGCACTCCGTGTGCTGGGTGCAGTTTCAACGTTAAAAGTTCGCACATCCAACCGAAATTTGATTATGCATCAACCACATCAAATCCCGCTAAAATGTAATCCTTCTGCCATTGACACAATAAACGGTCCGGAAAGTTCTTATACAACATTTTACATGATACCAAAATGGAGTTCTATTCGCCACCATTCCATAATCAAATACCCAGTCGAGAAAACAAAAAACGACCTCCGGGGAAATAAAGCAACCAAATCCAGAATCATTAATCTTATAAAAGGCACCTGCTTTATGTGAAGCAATCCACTTTTCTTCTCCACTCCACATATTCGTATAAGGAAAGGACACCTTAAGATGATGGCGATAAATTAGCCTAAAAGCTACAGATAATTCAATTTATTTCTCCATTTTCTTCTCGGAAATTCGCAAGTGATTTTTATTTTAATACAAAAATCTACTTTCAAACTAAATACGTTCCTGAGATAGGTATAGCAATGTAGTTGGAGATGTTTCGTATTGGCAGAGTATTGAAATAGAAAGATCTTCTTGGAAATTGTTGCTTTTAAAATTGCACTCAATTTTGTTGATCTAAGGCTCTTGGTTCTTGGTATATGCGAGTGTATAGTTAGTACCTTCTTCAAGAGGACTGAAGCAGCTTATATTTGTTTTTTCCAACAAAATGCAGAATTGCTACAGTCCGGATTTACATTCCTTAAATTTTGCTGCTTTGCAGTAGCTGGTTGAAAGTCGGTTACAGTTGTTGTGTCTCATAACTCTTTGGTAATGTTTAACATAGAAGGCAGTCATCCTCATCTTTTTAAAGTTATTGGACACATTTTTTGAAATATTTTGTTTTTTCATGCAAGCTGGAAGTGTGCATTTAGTGAAAATGTTTTTAAGGATTATGGAAACCTTACATGAATCAGATACTCATGAAATGCGACTAATTACCAGGGACGACTATCGACTGACCAAGATAGGTATGTAGAGGAGACAAGCCTTTCGACAACAGGCATTCAGTGGTACCGCTCAAAATATTCTTCCCATTTGCCGCCCCCACAATTCCGCGCCCTAAGAATTATAGCTTCTTCAGTTATGTAAATAAGTGTTGTAAAATTTACGTAAAGTTGGGTGATGTGACATTGATTTTGGGCGTAATGGCATTATTTTTACTAATGCCCAAAAAATGCATAACGTCCAAAAATAAACAAACAAAATACATATGGGGGGCATGCTGCCCCCCTGCAACCCTGCTTGGGTTTACTGTCAGATTTGGAGTGTATTCGAGACTTTGGGCGATATGTCATTCTATTTGGGCTTTGCGACGCTTTATTCCTTTAAATTTTGGGCGATGTGGTGGCTTTTGGGCGAAATTTGGGCGTTACGGTTATGGGTGATAAGACCTACAGCCAGATAAGAATGAAAAACCACTGGGGTACTAGCAAAAAAGGTAAGGTCTTCTGGGAGTATATCTACCTATCTATAACAGACGTTTAACAGCTTTCAATATACAATTGGAGCAAGATCTCGTGCACAGTTCTTGGGTATTATGGTTGGAATTCCATCGGATCGCGTTGCCTTTTTATTATTATTAAAGGCTTTTACTTAACTTCGTGAAAAATTTGTTGTGTCAAAATCTTGCAAGCCAAATTTGAACCACTTTCTCTAAACTTTGAGCTTTAAAATTTTCCATGCTGGTTGGGTTGTGAAGACAATGCAATATTTAGAAAAAAATTTTGGATTTTGACTTCCCCTGCCCCTTTAAGGGAAGCTTTTTGATAACACATGATCCATGAGCCGTATTAATTTGAAACTTTATATGTCAATAGATAAGTCAAAACTATTATATTCCTAATTAATACTTTGTACCGATTCGTCCTATAAGGGTTGAAAAAAGGAGGTGCAAACTTTAATATTTCAACCTTATTGCTCTCAACTTGCCATTATACCCATAAATCTATGTAGGTCAACTCAAAAAATCCTTTTAATTGTTAGGCAATACTTCACCGAGTATTTTAAGCTAACATTCATCTTTCTAGTCCATCCAGAGGGCGAGATATAATAAATTGAAACTAGATCTTTTTTGGCCAAATGCAGAAAACAATTGCTATCTCGATCCGTTGTGCTTAGGAAGGGTAGTTTTAATTTGCGTTCTAAAAATATAATTGGCATACAGCGGGCATTCAGAAAGTATGCTCATATGACGTATGGCGTATTTGAATTTGATGTCTTTATGCATAAACCAAACTATGTACATGTGCACGTACATAATAAGGAGTTTGTATGCTATGCACAATCGTTCATACTTATAAATATTTGAGATCTGCAGCTATGGAAAGTGTATGGGTAGGTACGTGTAGTAAAATCAATCAAACCATACCTGTCGCGAATTTTCATTTATGTGGAGTACATACCTATAGTCCTAAACCTATTATGTCCATTGACTTAGGACTTTGAAATTTTGAATGCTGGTTCAGTTTTGATTACAATACAATAAAATGATAGTAAAAAAGCTTCTGTAAGTGGGTAAATATAAAACTGCGCTAAAAAACAAAAAATAAAATAATAATAGTTTAAACAACTAATGAAACGCTTTTATAAGTATACCTACTGCACTAAAAAGCAAAATAATAAAAATTAACCAATCTATTTCTAAGGTTTATCCTGCAAGGGGCTTAGTGTAAGCCATGTTTGTAGTTATGTACTGTTGTATTATTTGAGTGTAAACTCAAATACAGCTGATGGCTGAAATTCGCGAACTGCCGCAACCTAGAAAAGTGTTCATCTGAACGGACTGTCACAACTTGCGAATATTCGTTCGTTCGTAGATAGTTAGTCGCTCTCATGTGAATGGTCCTTTAGGTATCAAAATCTTATATCCGAAGGACCACCGAATCGATTGAGCTCAAATTTACAGGATTGGCACGGGATATTTCCAGTGAAAATTGGTCATAATTGGGCGTGCGACCTCCCATACAGAAAAACAAATTCTATGATGGGGTGAAATTCGATGACGTTAGATATAACTCGATAACCGCTAGGCAGATTTTTTATGATTTCTATACAGTCGACAAGTTCCTGAAATAAGTCCGCATTTCAATGAAAGACACCCCCCCAAGGCTCGAACCCTCGCTACGCCCCTGGATAGTTTGCTTCTCCAGAAGAAAACGACAGCGTCGTTTTCTACGGCGTTAGGCAATAACTAATTTGGAAATAACGCCGAAAAAAACTCGTACAATTTGTTGTTGCAAAATATTTCGTCATTTTGGGTGTTATTTCCTTTCCAGGATTCGTTTTTTTGACAAGCAGTAAAGCCCAAAATAGTAAGTGGAAATGCATAAACAGTCGAATAAGTAATAAGTAAATAAGCAAGAAGCAACCCCCCTGCTTGGGTTTTCTGCTGGATTTTGGAGTACCTAGGTGGGAGTTCTTATACTGTAAAAAAACTTCAATGTATCCGATTTTGCACATACTCCAAATCTGACAGTAACCCCAAGCAGGGGGTTGCAAGGGGCAGCATGCCCGCCCATACGTATTAAACTGCAAATTATGTTTGGGCTTTATTTTCATCTTGTTGTTTATTTTTGGGCGCTATGTATTATTTTGGGCGTTATTTCCAAATCGATTTGGGCGCTATTTCCTTGGGCGTTATTGCCTAACGCCGTTTTCTACAGTATCTGTATCATGCATGTCGTGATTCGGGCCACGGGGTAGACATGTGTTGTAAAGTGAAAATCCCAACAAGCTGTTGAACTATTTACTATAGGTACCTGCGACCAACTTTCCTGCAAATATGCTGGCCGTCACCAGCAGGAAGTACCTACAACGTACAAGGCCAAGCGACATAATATACCTACCAAATCTCTAAATTTGACCTTATGTCGTTTTGTGAAAGTGACATAAAGGCAGATTCTTTCATTTGGTATTATGACGCTTTAGAGAAGCGACATTAGGCCAATTCGACTTTATGTCACTTTCCACTGCATATCCGATTTTGCTTTTATGTAATTTTTGGGGCCCTTTTTCTTTTTACCTTTAGGTATATAAATATTTCAAGTTATCAGGATGACTTTTCTTTTCTTTTCCTAAAGCACCAGCAATTATCTTTAAATGCAATTCTTGCCCACTTTAAAATATCTGCAAGGTAAGTAGACTATTTTAAATGGCAAGTCCTAGCACACTACATAATAGGAGATATTAAACTTGGACATGTAGGTAAATAATAAAAAGGCGTAGCAAGGAAACGATTGCGAAGAGGTCTTATGTCTCGGGGACTTATGTCCCTGCGCCGTACATGACGACCTGATATGAGTTCATTTTTGAGATGACAGCATGTCAATAATTGACACGTTTCGTGACATGTGTGATCAGTAGTGATGAGTTTCATAGTTCTGTGTGCGCTCGAACGTGGGTTAAGGTGATCCCAATCAAAAGTCAAATGATTTTCTCAGAAAACTGAAATTACTATAGGCTCTAGGGAAGTGTTCATGTTCACATAATTGAAAATTATTCGGTCCAGAAAACACGTAGGTACTTGCACTAAAATGTGGATACCCAAATACCTTAACGGACTTTTAAACGTATTGCAAAACTCTGATTTATATCCAATTTGATGCAATCACTTCTTCACTCCCAGAATAGAAAGATATGAGGTTGAGCCTAAAGTAAAACAAGTACATATAGGGTGTTCCGCCTTGGTGTAGCCGATCTTTTGTTCGCGATCATTTCCCTATTGTCTTTGAGTTAAAAAAAAGTACCCTTTCAAGTGCAAGTGGATAGTATAGGGTCTAGCCCTAGCGCACAATACAAAACAACCTCCCCCATACAATCATATATACCATCCAAATGTAGTCTAAAAGTTTGTCCAAAAGACATTCCTTACCTTTATCATCGTAGATTATCCTAAACGAGTCCGAATGCAAATGTCCGAAAAACTGACCCTGAATTATTGATGAATATTTGCGAATTAGTTCCAGATATCGCATGTTGTTGCTTTCCGTGAATGTTGTGTGTCCATTTTGCTGACTACCTACGTGCCTCTCATCCGATCCAGGCGGGATATGACCGACAATATAGACCTGAGGGCGAGAAAAAGAAACCAATTCAAAATGGTAAGTAACATGAAAATGTATACAAAAGGAAAATAAAAGGAATAAAAGGTAAAAATCGCTCCGCAAAGCGAACTGGGGAAAAGGAATAAAATCGAATTCAATTATGGGAATTGGAAGGATTCGGTTCTGCTGCTAAGGGATGGGCGAGAAATGGAGACCGTTCTATCGGCCGTTCGAGGAGAAAATACATTAGGTTAACTGTATCGAAGTTGTAAAGATATATAGAATACCAAATTAAGGACACCACTTGAGAAGAGTGCGTGAATATAGGAAATCAGTCATCGGGTTTCTCCTCGAATTCAATAGAAAATAGTTATAGGAAAGCAAAGGGGAAGGAAAACTTTTTCCACTTCGTTTGCTGATGAGATAGTGCAGGGGGTAGCCATTCCTAATGCTAACAGGAAAAAGGGAGTATAACAAGTTTTTCTATAGACATAATTAGATGAAGTAAACTGTTTTTGGTAAATCTTTTGATTTCATTGGAAACATTTGCGATAGGTAAATATGGAGTAAAATGTTTTCGGTCCTCTATTGAATCAAGGAGTATTTTTTGTTATTGGATACGTATACCTAACTGTGCATGAAGTGTTTGGTTGATTACCGAGTAGTTTTCTGGGTGTTGACAATCGATTTTAGCAGACACGTGTAAAAAGGACCACGCTCAGTTAGGAAACTATCATACAAAACTAGGTCAGTCTATCTTTTCTGTACCTTACCTACTTCTTCTTTTAGTAGGGAGTTTTTTTCCAACTCTAGATTCTACTCTAGGTTCTGCAGAACTGGAGCCTCCAACCACCATGTGGGTTGATTCATCGATGTCAGGTGTAAAACTGAATAGGAAAAAGGTAACACATATCGGTCTATATAAAAAACCTCCGAGATAGGTGTCAGTTATGCAGAAATACCCCAAATGATCTATACATTCCCAGACTCTAATTATTTTCAATGTGCATGGCCTGCTTTGGTCGACACTCTATAATATCTTATCAAATAGTGTTATTGTGAATGCAACAACATCACAGAGTCAAAGATGTAACTAAGTTAGTACTCCCAATGAAGATCTAGAGAAAATCGTGAAGTATGGGAATACTTGGTTGTATTTAATGCAAACAAGACACAGTTTACAACATTTTCTAAGAAAAATGCAAATGGATGACCAATCAATCCATCCCAAGGACTCAATGCGCCTTCTAGGAGTCACAGTCAATTCAGAAATCACATGGCAGGACCACATATCCTATATCGCAAGATCGGCGTCCGCTAAGTTGAGCTACCTATTTAGAGCAAAGAGGTACTTTAGCCTCAAGAAACTTCTCCTTCTCTACAAAGCACAGGTTAGACCAGGCCTGAATATTGTTCCTATATATAGAACTCGGCCCCAAAACATTCACTTAACCTACTTGACAGCATACGACGAGCAGTTCGAATTATTGGAGACCCTATACACTCACATCGAATCTATACGACCGTTGGTACACACAGGCGCGTGGTGGCCCTACGGGAAACCGGGAATTTTCCCGGGGCGTTTCGTTTTTAGGGGCGGTTTTTTTTTTAGGGAAAGTTGAAAATATAATTGACACAAATTTTAATGTTGATTCATTTTTTCTTATTTTAAAATTAGTTCTTCTAATTTTTGGACTGCGTATGTTATCCATTGAAATTCATGAGATTTTTAAAATAATTGACTGAAGTTCAAATATAACCGACAAATTCGCAGTGGATTTATCCAGAAAAGGGCGTGTCACCTCCCATACGAAAAAAAAAAAACAAAAAATCTATATATAGATACCGAACTGATTGAACTCAAATTTTAAGAAAATATTTATTATTGGCCCAAAGGTGTTTCTGTGAAAGTTTGATCAAAATTGGACAAAAGGGCGTGGTTCTCCCGTTCCCGTATAAAAAATATATACATTTTAAATGCTATTTCTCGACACCCATGGGAGCTAAAGTTGAAAAACAGTGCATTGTCCAAACAAACGACCGGGATTGGAAAACGGGCCGCGGGACCACCATTAAAACAAAGTTATTTAAATCACTATATCCTATGTTCCACATTGCACTTTCACTCGAAATGAAATCGAAAATGAATTTTTGTGTTCTACATTCCACTGTATTGGATTTCGATTTCAAAATTTTCGGAATTGAGACAAACAGCTAGATTTCAGAAATTGAATGAAATCGAAATTGCAAATCGAGCGAATTCGTTTTCAGTGTTCTGCATTTCGAGCGATTCGGAAACTCCGAAATTTGTTCGAAATCAGTAGACAATACATCTGCAAGCATCTCGGGGGCTGATGAAGCGTTATTGGTTCGTCTTTCCCGGGGGAAGTATTTAAAAAAAATAAAAAAGCATGCAATAACAAAAAATCACCAAATTGAGCAGACTCCAAAGAACAGCTGGTATGGAAAATAAACATTCTGCCGTGGACCTAAATATAAAATCTAGATTCTGGTCCGAACAGCCCACGGAGATACCAGCATCCTAGTCTCAACACCCGCTGGGATAGGGTAGGTCTAGGCTACACCGGCGCAGGGTCATAAGTCCTTTTAGTGGTAGAAGGACTTACCACCTACAACAGTCTGCTTGACTTGCAGATACAATATTTGAAATTGAAGTGGAACATAACTATTACTTTATATAATGCTCAAAAACTAAAGGTTTTTGTTGAAATATTGTTTAAGAGACAAATTATACAAGAGAGAATTAACGAAAACCTTTGATTTCTGCCCTATTACGAAAATTTACAATTGTGGACTTATGTTATGGCACACTATAGTGAACTCACCCAGGCGGGTCATCTTCTGGCCTGTGGACTTATGACCCTGCGCCGCTACACCACACCCAAACTTAACTTCGGAAAAAAATGCTGGCCCCTCCAAGTCGTCGGTTTGAAGATTATTCCATGTGAGATTTATTTCAAGATCGGAATGGTATAGCAAATCGCAATTACAAAAGAATTCGACATTACCCATCTTCACCGATATGGCTTTAAAAGGAACTCTGGAGTGTGAGCAGGAGTATTTTCCACAGAATTAAATCCTTTTCGCCTTCCCAACGGAGCCAGAGTCTTCAAGGCAGAAGTTTTGCCAATCAGAGAGCCGTTTAGACAGCTCCTGAATAAAGCGAGATCCAGACAAAATATACCCATTTTCGTCGATGTCCATTAGGGTCTATCGATTCGATCAACTCTACCTCCAAGCTTGTTGTAGACTGCAGATACCCACTGACATGGGGAAAGTTATCGGTTGCAGTAAGTAAAGTAAAATCTATAGTCGAAGCGCACGTAGGTATTAAAGTAGTATACGCTTCCGGCCCTAGCCAAAATCAAACGCCGTACGATAGGCAAGCCATTATATGAAGAGTATCTTAGGTATTCATATCTCTTTAAAATTTCGACCATCAACAATTTTCTGCAGTGCAATTGTCAATGTGGACAATCTAAATCTATCTCCCCAAAGAATGGCTCTCTATTTGTACTACCGTCTGAACTGACATTACGTCAATGAGATTGGCAGACTCTATCGCCGAGGCTACTTAAATTCCCAAAAGCCCTTTTCTTTGAAACGGAATACTTGCAGGATAAACGCAAAACACTTTCTATATCTCTGAAACGGGCATATCGTAAGAAATACCTCATTGTAATCCCCAAAACGGTATTAATAAACGTCGACATACAAATTTACACAATCACATTACAGAAAACGTTTCCATATTCCCATATCTCTGGCATCATGAAAATTACAATCAACGTTGTTTTTGTTTTTTAGTTATTGCCATTTCCGTTGTTCCTGTTGTTATTATTAAATTTAACATTCATCTCTGAGTCCCTTTATGGTTGTTTTCGTGTTTTTCTTTTGTACCTTCAACAATCCGCCATAGCATCGCAAAGGAGAACGAGGACGATGAAATTTAAACATTTTTGTTATGGCAGAGCAGCCATTTCGTCACAAAAATGTAATTTAATTTCTGGTGTATAAAGTTTCTACCCGTGTTAAAAAGGGAAAGGGAAGAAGGTTAAATTAATTTACCTTCGCTTCACTTGGAACGGGAATAAAAGATGAAAGCAACCGGAAAGACTCACCAGCAACAGTCGCAGTCGCCTTGATAAAGGTGATGATGGCTTGGAAAGGAGATATCTAAAAGGTGAACCCCAGAGAAGCGCGAAAAGATTTTTATCTTCTAAGCTAAGTTGGTATAGCATGCCAGTCGAGAAGGTCTTGTGGTTGTCTTAATATTTTTTTTTAGCCGAGAGAGATTAATTACTTGACTTAACCGAAGGCAGTAACAGTAACGGGCGGTAAAAGGACACTAACCGGCATCGGCATGATGTAAAGCTAAGAAACCAGAATTTACGGTGTAACCGAAGAAGTCAAAAGTTGGTTTTACGACAAGTCGAGGGGGTGACATTGCTGCCATTATAAAAGGCTTGCGCTAGATTAACCCACCTCAACATTTAAATTCACTTCTCTTGTTTATGCTTACCTTGTGTTACAACAAAACACCGGTGAATATACATAGGATGAAATTAAATTTTGCACGGGAGTTCAGTTCATGATCAAACGGAGCGAGCGGCACATAAAATAAAGTTGGCTTCGTGTCAAATGGCAGGGTCTTTATATTATGAAGTTGGAGTGCCACCCATAAGGGAAATTGAAAAAAATTTCTTTCAGGATAGGGAGGTTTAAAAATATTTTTTTAGAAGGGTACCTGACACAGAAAATGTGTCATCATGTGAGCTGAGCTTCGAGCGGTTTGCTTTCAATCTAAGGCTGAGAAACATTTATGGACTTATCTAGACCATATAAAGTCTACCTGACTTTTAAAAGACGAAAGAGGTAACACGGGCATACTAAAGAATGTCAAAGCTGGTCACTGTCCACTGTCCAGCCCAATCGGTATAGCGTACAGGTATGCGCAAGGGTTGAGTATTTCTGCAGGAGTTCCAGAGAGGATAAGACACAGTGCAGTGCACTTCCTGTGAACTAGTCCTGGTCTCGCCAGTGTACGGAGAGTCACATTGTGTCAATACTTTTAACCGATCTTGACGATCTAAGCGATCCCAGCATATTTACATCAGCTTCGTAAGAAAAGTAATTGGTTCCAGGAGTGGACAGTGCGACCCACATTTCCTTTTCAATGGCAGTCTATTGAACGTATTGTGGTCTTACTTCATAGAGGACCACAACACTTCACTGAGCTCTGAATACCCCGATGTCATTAGAAAGTTTCTAATTAGATTTCAATGTCATCAAGCAAGCGATGTTTTCGGCAGGCATTGCTCCTTTATTTGAACCCCTGAAATGGATTGTTCCTGTGTTGTCAAGGCTTTACCGCAACTTCGGCCAAATTAACTATCTTGAGACGCACCTATCTCCGGGGAAACAGAGTGTGGATACATTACTCATTCAATTGTCACACCTTCAGGATTTCAAAAACAGTGTTGCCACTAAAAAAAAGTGAATCCGGTCAAAACTGACCGAATGACCGGATTTATATTTTCTAAATCCGGTTAAAAAATCCGGTCAAAAGTTAAAATGAGAATTTTTGACATGAAACTCGGTCAAAAAGAGAAAATACCTATACCCACCTATACAATTTACGAATTTTTATGTTCACCTGCATTATCGATGTTTAGAAAACGTTTTTATAATATGTAAATCTTGAGTTTGTGAGCTTGTTATACCCTCCACAAGAAGGTATATTCACTTTGCCATTACATTTGTAACGCCAAGAAGGAGTCACCGCAGACCCTATAAAGTATATACTTATATTCTGAATCAGGATCACATTCTGAATCGATTTAGCCATGTCCGTCTGTCTGTCCGTCTGTCCGTCTGTCCGTCTGTCCGTCTGTCCGTCTGTTGAAAACACGATAGCATCCAAACGATTCGACCTAGGTAAATGAAATTTTGTGAGAGGTCTTATTTTTACGGTCGTCAGGTTGGTATTGAAAATGTGCTATGTCGGTCAAGTAGTTCTGTTACTTCCCATACAAAGTCAATATTCGACACACGTATCTCTCTGTTTGTTGAAAACACATTAGCGTCCAAACGAATCTACTTAAGGGTACGAAATTTTGTAAGAGGACTTATTTTTACCATTGTCAGCTTGGTTTTAAAAATTGTATATGTCGGTCAAGTAGTTCTGGTACCTCCTATGCAAAACCAATATTAGACACATGCGTGTACGTGTACGTGTACAGTAAATAGATACTAACTTGCATGGTAAATATTTTGCATGACTTTTATGCAGTGGAGGGTATCAAAGCATCGGGCAGGCCGATGATAACACTTTTACTTGTTTTTTATTTCGTTTGTTTAAAATTTACTGAAACTAATTTTTCATTTTATATGACATATTTTAAGTTCTGAAATACACTTTTAGTGCATGGCCATACACGCCTTCCAATGAACATCGTGTCCAGCGACACAGGTAGATTTTGAGTGAGTAAAGGAGAAAGGTAGATAGCATAGAAAATGTACAGAAAATCCACTTTCAGAAGATACCTACAAATCTTCATTTGATATTTGCGTTGATAGAGTGAAGACGTCAAACCCGGGCGTCCGCTACGGCTTAACTATAGAATTTGTTTGTGTTTTTAATTTCACTATTCTTTTCCCTGCCAAATTTTATTTTATTGCAATGACGCCTGGTTTTTGTGTGTAGCCAAATCATGAATGGAAATGAAAGACATGAGAAGACGTGTATGGCCAGGCCGTGTGTCAATTGGGCTAAATAATTATTCTCGGATAATTTTCTGACACTTGAAAAGAGTAGTTCACCAAAATGCAATCTGAGATTTATTGAATTTCACACTTTAATTAATTGAAATTCATTGTTTAATTTCCTCTTCAACATTCTAGCAAAAGAAAACATCAAAAAATTAGCCTATAAGACAATTTATTATCCTGCTCCCGGAGCAGAATTCCATGCGTGATGTTGTGGTCCCATTGTTCGCATTAAATTGGTTTCAGTTTGAACTTGGGAGCATGTTCGTAATGTATCTATGGCAAAGTTTTATTCAAATTATAGAAATCTATCTCTATTTATAGTCAGTAGGGCAACTTTTTAAAGTCAAAAAAGAGTTTTCCGGTTAAAAACATTTTTCGTTCCGGTCAAAAAACGGTTAGGCCAGATTTCAAAATTTTCTCCGGTCAGAGTAAAGAGATTTCGATCAGATATGACCGGAATCCGGTCAGAATGGCATCACTGATCAAAAAACCTTGATGGCTATGGTACATAACGAATCATCCCAAGTACAACTACATGCGCTTAGTGATGCTTGCGAATAGAAATTTTACAGGGTTTCCATTCTGCTAGATCAAAGAATAAACCCCAACCCCATACGGGGTATCTTTGGACACGTGCTGAGGCATTGAAAACTCGACATTTCGAACTTTGTTTACTGCAGCCATGTACAAATCGACTACGAAAGTTAGTTAGTTTAGTAGCGGCATCGAATCGCTTCAGGCGGTAATAAAATTCTGAAATGATAAAGCCATTTCCATACAGATACAAATCCTAAAGTAAACCACAAATCTCTTATCACGCCCACATTAAGCTGAAACACTCCACCTCTCAATCAGGCAGCAATAGCTTTTGTGTATACACCCGGAGGCATCAATTATTTCCGAATTATGTTCACTGATAAATTTCCGAAAGCCTTTCCAATTGTACAACATAATCTATAGATTCAGATTTAGCTCCGCAAAGCTGCTTGATATCTCCCGACACTCTACTCTGGCCCGTCGACGGTGGCAAAGCATGCTTCGAGAAAATTAAATAAAAGCCACAAAACTTCTCGCCGAGATAGGGAATCGATAATGAAAACCTCTTTCCACCGCACCATCTCACCACCTCACCACACCGCCGCTCCGCACTGGTCGCTCTATCTTGCCCTTGTTAATGTCAAGATACAAGAAACTGATTAAAAGCAAAGAAGAGAGAAAACCAGCATAGCAAAGGGGCGGGCGAACAAAAAAGCAAAATAAACCCCTGGATACCATTAGAAGTCATCCCTCAGCCGGTGTTACAGTGCGGTGGATGGCGGTGTCAGTTTGTCCAACGGTTCCTCACCCCCCCACCCCCCCCCCCCCACCCAGCGCCAACACTTTCAAATTCGAGCAGTCTGCTATTTAGAAAACGACTCCACTACAAATGAGAGTGTGGTAACTCGTTTGTCCTGCGGGGCATATCGATCCGAAAGCGGACAGTCAGACACCGTCAAAGAAAAAAAAGAAGAACACCGCATGTCAGGGAGGACATGGTACCACCACATAGAAAACCACTACACCAAACGACGACCGTTCATAGTAAAGAAGTAATTAAAAACCGAAACTTTTTCACCCGCTACTTCTGGAGAGTGCTCGTTTTTCTTTATCCTATAGACCCTGGCAACTTGAATTTATTTCCATCGACAATATTATGCGGGCGCATCCTCTTCAGGTGGTGTATACTGTATACCTACACCTACTTGCCTTGCCGTGTACTTTAAACTTCTGCGATTGTTCAAATTTGCATAACGACTTTTAATGAAATGTCAGTGGAGCTCAGAGGTAGGTCCGTCTTGCTCGTGCTTTGTATGAAGTCACCTCCGACACATCAAACCCCCAGGAGTGGATAAATTTACATAGCTTTGGTGACATTGGAACCACTCTGAAGCTCGACAAAGGTGACTTTCCTGTTTGCCGACCAAGGATGGTCGAATCAATGAGGCTACAAATTAGGGACCAACTCCTAACAGGATCAGAGCTACTCAATGGCGTCGACCTCCCTAGCTATTGCTATAGTGATTTGATTTTATCTTCCTTTGTTATCGTCCGAGTATCCAAAAAAAAAAAAAAAAAATCCAGGAAGGGGAAACAAAAGCACAAAAAATCCGTTTACCACTCACTTGGCCTTAATGGACAATTAATTACCGTTGAATAATTAGTTATTTTCGTGATGCTGTGCGGTGGATAAATGTGTGATATCTGGATTCTACTCACGGGATAAGTTCCGGTGAACTGTAACATTTATCTGGTCCAAAAGAGAAAACACATCCGCAATTGCAATCATTCGCCTTGTCCCAGGGTGCCCCAGGACCAAGATACCGCACACCTACGGAACAGTGTGGTCTGTTTAAATGCTCGTTAAGGATCTGTGCAGAACAACAGAGCAGAGAGCACTTATAAAAGTGGGGGTTTTTGCGGCAGTGAATTATTGCCATTGCGAAATGGTAGTGGTTTTTCGAGAGATGCAGTTGAAGGTAATTTACGCCATGGTTACCAAAAAAACTGCTTTAGTTCGTTGATTTGGTATAATTTAGTAGCTTCTCTTAGCGTGCTCTTTTTCTTTCTTTCCAATAAACTATTAATCAGGACTAGAAAAAGCGGATGGATTTTCAGTATAGTTTGTGGTGTCCAATCTCAAATCGATTTGAAGGTGCTTAAGTTAGCTGAGTCTTAGTCAGGCAGGCATTCATTCAGAGGCTAAGCTAAGGCTAGGAGTTATGTTAAGGGCGATTCCGAAAACTAATCAGAACAATTCGAAAGGTATTGAATGGCGAAAGCAACCCTCATTTTGAAAAGGTGTGTTGTTGAATAAGCGGGCGCAGATCGTTGACAATACTGAAAAAGAGAGGTTGAAAATACAGAATTTGTTTATTTGAGCGCCTTTGTATATGGGTCTTCCCAACTCTTGCCCATTTGATTAAACGAGGGATTTGTTCGAGAAGTGTTGTATCTTGTATGACATTGCACGAGGAATAAAAATGATCCCTTTTCTCGGTCAACAACAGACATTGAAAGGGAAAAACTATCCTCTCGAATAAAGAGAGAGTGGCCAGCGATCGTTTGGTTGTAAGGAGAAGAGCGATGGAGTTAGTCTTCTGAGTTCTGACAGTCATTAAAGGGTGTGGTCGCTGGTTTGCTCGCGGTAGTCAGTCGAAAATAATTTTCAGCGTCTTAGAAGCTTGTGGAAAAATATTTGAAAGATTTGTCTTTTTTTTTGTGGGGTATGATGTATCAGCTAATACCAGGCTAATGTTGGCGAATTTAGTCTTAATGCGGATAGCTGAAGCTCGTATATATTTCATTTATTATTATTTCAAAGAATAGGTTCACATTAAGATTACATCTTATAGTTTGTGAAGGCTTTAATAGAGATTTAGAGTTCAAAAGCAAATTTAACATTAGATCGATGAGACTACATGCAATTTAATTGGAAACTTACATAAAATTACAACAAAATTACATTAAAATTACAATAATAAAAACAATATATTTGCCTCAGATAATATGTATTTGGTTTTTCCTGGTGGTAGGAAAGTTACACCGACGCACAAGTCCTAACCTGGAGGACTACTTTCATAGTATACATCATATTATGATGAATTACTAGTAAAAGTAACCCGCCTTAGGATATCAACTCTACCATTGACCCTTTAAGGGTTCATCTATCATCAGCACTTTTCCAAAAGTTACCCTTACGTTGGTTGGTTTATTTGGCTGTTTTTCTGTCAGGAAAAATGCAAGTAGAGCTACAGTGCCGTTTTGAGACCGTACAACTCACGAGACTTGTAGATCAAAAGGAGAAGAATGGAAGAGAAGCTCGAAACCAGCATGCGGAGTGCGGATTTGAGGAAACTAATGGTGGTACTGACAAGTTCAGTAACACCATTGTGCCTGATACTTCAGAGGGATCATCATGCACCGGCATGCCTGATGGAAGGTATCTGCCACGTCTGTATACATACAGTCATACATAGAACCATTTTTGGTAAAAAATTCCTGATACTTATACTTACATAGATACAACCACGTTATCGCATTCGCATAGGTACGACAATGAAGCCGATGCAAAAAGTGACAGTCTATCTTTCTCTTCATATAGTCGTTTATATAATATTAAGGGGTATTCCACCTCTCGCCCACCTCAAGTAACCTATAGTGTCACCATTACAACGCTGAAAAAACGTTTGAAATAGGCCTACTCCGCCTTTACCTCTCCCTCGACCTTAAGTAACCTATACTGATGTGGAAGATGTCGCCATTACTATGTTGAAAAAATCTCCCGAGCAGTTGCAGATACCCGCTACACCCACACTCCCTCCTTAAGTAACTTAAACTGATCCGAACGATATCACCATGATAACGCTGAAAAAATCGCATGATAAAATCGGCCGAATATTTCCATAGATAACGCCTACCGTCCCTTGTGTAATGCCAGCATTGCAACCAAAAGCTGAATGTAGTCTTCTTGTCATTTACAATTATTATGTAGTCCCAAAAAACAATCCACCTACATAAAACAAAATTTAGATTCAAATTCAAACGCACTTGAATTTCCCGAATCAAGATAATGACACTGTCCGTTTTATGTAACAGAAAAGCCCTCGGTACAAAGGACCCCAACCTAACTTAACCAACAAATGCGTTTGCATATTTGACTCTAATTAAATTCCTCTTATTCAAAGGGACAACGTTGTTGACGATGACAACAATAACGACAGGAGGTGCGTTATTACAGAGATTAAATGTCCACCATCATCAACTAAACTGGTCGAAAATAACCGCAGCTGCTTATTTGCCACGATGCCGTTAACGACGACGACGCATAGCAGACGCACATTGGAATCCTAATTAATCTCAAATCCTCTTGGTAACGAGCAAAAACTTGAAATGTTTCCACCCGCCCACCATTTCTGCCAATTAATTATAATTATCTGCTCTGCTTACCAGGCTAAGCTAATAAAAAAAAAAAAACATAAAAGAAGAACGAAAACAAACTCATCATCTCCCCGTCGTCGTCGCCATACAGGCTTCTTTGACGCACCGAACATTTTGGTCCTAAGCCCTTCAACAAATATTGACATTTTGAAAAGGGATATTTTCAAGAGTGTTTCCTCATTATAACGGATCGAAGTATTAAATTCGTGTCCTTCATAATATATCACATTCACATACGCAACGATGACTGTTGTAGGAGTGGCCAGGCCATCTGGCCCATGGCCCTATGCTTCGTCCTCTCCAACTCTTGCAATTAATAATTGTTTTTTCTCCTTCCTTTTTTTTCTGTAATCAGCAATTTGTCAGGATATTCCACTCTTCGGTTCGTTGACAGTTGGCCTCGGATCAGAGATATTTGATTTTTGCTGATGAGATGAATAAATTAATTTCTATAGCTTTGTGATTCCTTTTGACTGTTAGTGATGAGGGTTTCCTTAGACAAGAGGTAATAATTTGAATAAGGCTGCTAGCGTCATCTGTGCAGATACAATTTGTCAACATGTAGATTCCTAGTTCTATAAATTTTTGGTTCGAAACAATTCTTAAATGTTATCTTTATCTTTATCTTTATAAAAGCTGCTTTGGCATAGCTATTCGGCTCGGATTGCAGGTCTATTTGAATTTCTATTACTACACCTGGGTACAAATTCTAAAAAAAAGTTAATTAAGAATAATTAAGAATAATTCCAAAACACGGTTCAATCCATCTTTCGTAAAGAGCATAAACAGAACTTGAACGGAATCCACAGGGAAATCTCTATATACCTTAGATTTTGTATACATAGTTTTCCGGTTGCGGGCCGCGGGGTCCACTGTACAATTTCTTCAAAATTGCGGAGGTGCCTACTTTTATACAAAGAAATAGTATTTATAAGGAAAGATTCACAACATTGCTCCATGTTCCCCAATCGTGGAGACATGAACGAGTAGTAGTTTTCATACCGAAACTTGCAAGGGAGGCCACGAATCAGCGAATGACATTTGAAACATTTGAACATATACTTGACTTTTACATACGGACAGGGTTAGAAAAGCCTCCCCTATGTACCCGAACACGACTATCTGAAGGGAAAGTCTACAAAGACTGTCACTTTTTGCATCGGCTTCATTGTCGTATGCGAATGCGTAGTTCTGATAACGTGGTTGTATTATAAGTATCAGGAACGTTTACTGATGTGATTGATAAGTGCAATCATCACAGGCTGCAAGGGGCAAGCGTTAACCCAAGTAATTTACTAAACTGATGTCGTTCACCACCAAAACCATAATACCAAAGTTCAGACTCCCTCGGCTAAACAACCAATTTCTATAACTATCTGCTAGTGCGAAATATACCTACTTAGGAGTCAATCTCGATCCTAAGCTGAGAGTTATAAGTCTAACATCGAATACCAAGTGTATCTTAACCTCTGGTTTTTTTCCGTTGTGAGGGGTAATCTCCGAAAGACGAAACATGGGCATGGCCCTGAACGCTAAACCCACAGTCACCCCATTCCCCACGGTACTGTCGTCAAGCATTTCATTGCGGGGGCGTTTAAGCCTGATGTAATAGCCTATGTAACTCCCTTCTATCTCTCTCCAAGTTCCTTATGTTCTTCCTGATTTGCAGCGCAGTCTCAGCGATTACGTTCCACGTCTCCTGGCTTTTTTGCCATTTTGATCAACAAGGCGTTGGTGTGGTGACATCTCGACAAGTCTTCTGTATTGTATATTTCTACAGTCTTGGAACCTTGTATATTTAATAAACACATGTTTTTGAACCCCAGCATAGCATTCTACGCCTGTAGCAAAGATTTTTTGGCAAGCGTTTACAGACATCTCCCATCAGGCAAGCCGTTGCATTGAGATCCCTCTGAAGTATCAGGCATCAAGTTCAGTAACACCATTAGTTTCCTCAAGTCCGAACCCCGCAGGCTGGTTTCGAGCTTCTCTTCTATTCTTCTCCTTTTGATCTACAAGTCTCGTTAGATGTACGGTCTCAAATAGGCGATGTAGCTCTGTACTTGTATTTTTTCTGACAGTAAAACAGCCACATAAACCAACCAACGTTAAAGAAAAAAGTTGGTGGCATATGAACTCTTAAAGGGCCAAGGACAAAATAAATATGCTCAAAAGTTTGGTATTCCCTACAACGATACCTGCAGAGATGAGTAAAAGCAGGAGGCAATAGTGCACTTCTTATGTACTTTCCCTACCACCTTCAAACTTGCTACTCACTATAGTCTGCAACTCATTCAGAAAGACATGACCAACAATGACATTCAGCCACATTACACGTTTCCTGTCAAAGCTATAACCTAGTTAAAAAAAAACACGTTTTGTTGCTATAAAAAATATAAATTGCTATTGAAATACCACCCACTTTCACAAGTCGGTGCTTCTTTGTTCCAAGAGTTTCCTATTATGTATGTGGTATGTCTATTAAAAACAAAAATACAAACACTTCTACGATCACTAAATTTCCACTCAGCGAGCATTGTTGAAAAGATTGGAAAATCCTCTCAAAGATGCAATCAAACTAATTAAATGCATCCCATTCGAATTAAAACTAACACAAAACTGACTTCGTTTTCATTGGTATCGCCCCAAGGGATAACAGCAACAACAACAACTAACAAGTCTCGATGTCTATCGCTATTGCGTCTCTGACTATTGTCTTTATTTCACATCCATTCGTCGCTTTGTATGGCACTTGGTATAAAATCTGAGAACTAAGTCGACTGATACTCGTCCATTGTGTTGTGCCTTCCACATTGTTTATAATACTCCCTTACAGCATTTCTAGAGTCATCTAGAGAAATACATTTTTTTTTTCATTTTCCTTCTAAGGATTAACTTTTTTGCTATTCGCCGATTCTCTCTTCATTTGGTGTTCTTTTTAGCTTAAGATACACATAGCGCGAGCTCTACAAAAAACTGCACAATGCCCTTAGCTCTATTGTGTTCGTCGTCGTCGACATTGCATAAAATGTTTTTTTTTTTTTTTGGCAAACTAAAAATACTTAGTTGTTTCCTTCTAAAAAGGGGATTCCTGAGAAATGCCAACAATAACAACACCAACAACAACAAAATTCGTGGCACACAACTGAGTGCAACCATGACCGAGTGAACTTTAGGTCTGCAATAGGATATCGTTGAACAAATAATTTGTACTCAGTGACCCCTTTTATTTCTGTATCGCACACATCTACGTCATAAATTCGGTATTTTTAAATACAAGAGTACACACGAGGAGTAGAATTTCGCTGCATTTTGGTTGCATGCGGAAGAAGGTGATTCGAAGTGATTTCTCTAGACCGAAACTCGGTTAATTAGGATAGGACCCAAAAGTGTCTACCACTATAATGGATGGAATAAAAACAATCCTACTCCTTGTATAGGTATGTGTAAAGTGAGCAAATTTTGAATTGTCTTGTAGTGCCATCTTAATCGATATCTACCAGAAGAAGATTATTGTGTGTGCGGATGTATGAAGGCGAATGCATGTGAAAGGAGGAGGAAGGAATTTCTAGAGAAAATTCATGTCTAATGGCCATCGTCTTTGAAAATTCTTGACAAAGTTTTGGGGAAACTTTTGAGAGGATAATGCAGGATATACTTGATACGAGATAAGCTATTTGTGCATTTTGGCTTTATTAAGTGCAAGCGTGTGTGTGTGTGGGTGTTTGTTTGAGCATCAGCGGGAGAAGGGTAAAGAGTAGAATTAAAATTTAAATTGCTTAAACGACTTGTGGTGGAAAACAAGCCAAATTCAAAGTTCATCAAAGATTAACTCAGCTTGCTAAGAGCCAGGTGGTACCTATACCTATATTCGTATTGGTATGAAATGGACAAAGTTTTGGATGCTCAGTTTAGAAACTTTAAATGATTGTTTTCAAGAAATGTTGTTAATGTGAGTGAGATATAGACACAATTACCTATGTATAGCTGGTTGGGTATTTGTACAATGCAATTCGGAAGGAAGCCATATAAATCAGAAATGGGACATCACCATTCAGTTCAGCATTGTTTAGATACAGCGAACAAAACCAAGGAGGAGGAAAGGTCCTTGTAGAATTATTTGGTTTTAATTGCAGAATAGAAAGCGCAGTGAGGCCAGTTTGGGTCTTGAGTAATGCTAACCAATACAAGTTCTAAAATGTTGCGGTATAAAAGACAGTGTTGGAGTAGAAAGCAGCATAAATCTTTTAGATATCTACTAATTGTAAATTTAAATCTCGCGCCTAACATGTATATACCAATGGCCATTGTTCAATAATTTAAAAAAGCTGTACAAATAATTAACTTTTTTGTTTAACAGTTCCAGGTTTTTATATATACTTAGACTTTGCCTACGCTTCGATCTCGTAGTTCTACTCGGTGGCAGCCACAATTTAATATTTAAGACCTTTCGTCGTTAAAGTTGTAACCATTTGGCATTCGGTCAAACGTATCAACCAGAATCCCTCTGTCCTGTATCTTTGGGAGAACAAGGATTCTAGGTTGACTTTCGGAAAATATTCCGTCCTGCAAGTCAAGAGCCTGACGCGATGAATCTTCAGTGATTGTGTCTGAAGACTAGGTATACCCCGTCTTAAACAATATTGCACTGGTAGCTATACTATAGCGATATTACATGATTTTTTATAAAATCCCTACAGCATTTAAAATTCCCTATTTTTCTTTACAGTAGTTGTCTCGCCTACGATGGTTTTTCTTCCTAAAGTCAGCTACTCGAAGTTTAACCGAAAATTGTTTAAAAAAAAAGCTTGATTTTTTTGCTTTTATAAATTTATTTATAGTTTATAGCAGACTTTTCGCATAAATTAAGGCTTATAGCCAACTACTTATGATGATCATAAACTTCTTTAGATGTAATTTTTTAAAAGTGATTTTCTGTACATTCTGATACACATAAATCTGATTCTGATTCCATTTTCATCCTATCGGAAAAATTTTTAATAGCGTCTACCTGCAACCTGCAGCATTGTATTGCATTTTCAATTTACATGTAGATACAGTGAGCGTCAAAAATGAGTGAACACCGATGCTACTTGAGTTTTCTTTGGGGTCTGGAAACAGGTCTAAAAAAGCAATAGTCTGTAAATAATTTGATAACGAAATAACAATAACAGAACGTAGATATTTAATCTTTACAGCATACAATTTTTTATAGGTAGATATTTTTAAACAAAATTGTTTTCAAACTCCAAAAACATTATGAAAACAGCATTGATGTTCACTCACTTTTGATGCTCACTGTACATTTATATTATAAATAAATAGCACCGAACGGACGAAACTGAAAAGAAACGAAGAAATTGGCTTTAGAATTTTCTCTCAAATCCATTCACTCTTTCTCTCATATAAACGGCTTCGCGTTCGCATTCGCATTGGCTTTTGGCATATCGCAGTTCGCAGATATGAAATTACTGCGAAATTGAGAATATTCCATAAGTTCCATACCATAAGCCATTTATATTGTCCAACATTCTGTTTAGTTCCAAATGGAATTGAAATAGGGTTTGGAATTTAGGTGGGAGTTTGTAAGTCTTGTTAGGTCTCTCTCTTCATTTTTCCCACGAAACGTGGTCATTTTTCCCTTTTTTCCCTTTTCACTGAACTCAAATTCCCACGAAATTCCCACGATGCATTAAAATTAAAAAAAAAAATGTTAAATCATTTTTATTATATTTATTGTAAGAAAATCACAATGGCCGCGCTGCATTGACCGCTATAGTCATTTAGCGGTATGCCAAACTCCATATAAAAAACTGACATTTCAGCATTTGCGCTAGAGCTGTAGCACATATTGTGAAATATCCTTTTCTGAAATGTTTCAATCTAGCGCAAAATTAACTAAATAAATAAATAAATAGTTCATGCAACAAGTCCGTCCGTCCGGGACCTACCATTTTATGCCGACTCCGAACGGCTGAATTGAGAAGCTTTTTCAGTACAGTTATACTCTCGTATGTTTGACAGACGTTCGCGAGAGGTGGTGCTTTTCCGGGGATCGAACCTGGGACCTCTCGCACATTAACCGCTGAGCCACAAAATTCACTGGTAAATTGGGGGAAAAATTACGAACTACCAAAACACCCAAAACAAATCTATCAAGTCTAAATTAATTTAATAAAAAATAAGGAAAATTGGAAGTGTAGAAGAACTGGTTCCATTCCAATGTCACTTTTCCGCTGGCGCTAGAGCTCTAGTTACATACGCTGACGCTGCGCCGCCGTCAGCTTGTTTTTGTACTAGAATTTTTTCGTTAAGGGGCTATTTACATGAGATCTTTTTATTTCTGCTGATCAGCTGATCAATGTTGTGAATTTTTGAATTAGTTTTGGTGAAATTTCACAAAAATTTGGTCTTACAATTTTTTTGTCAGATTGCTGAAATTCCCACGATTGTGGTGCTTTTTCCCTTTATCCCACGGAAGGCTTTTCGGACATCGAAATTCCCACAAAAAGGGATAAATCCCACGATATAACAACACTTTGTAGACAAATTAAATTAAATCATAACACCCATTCCCTCTCTCTGAATATACGTATTTTGTCTATTTTTTTTCTGATTAACTTCTATCTGCTTAATCATTAGATGCGAAAAAACTGATAGTTGTCGTCATTGTGCTTTTAGCATTCGTGAAAGATCGGTCTGCAATAGAGTTCGAATTTTTTCGTCGGAAAACTATTTTTATTATTTGTTTTTTACATTGATAATTGCCAAATACATTATCAATCCCGCTTTTATTTGAAAGATTAATATCAGGCACACAATTAAAAAAACAAAATAAACAAATAGGTTCCGTCTATTAAGTTTAACACAATTTTCCTTTTCTGTGTTGCCATATGGTATCAATATTGCTTAGAGGTGCATTTTCAGGCATCATTATGTATAAAAATAAATTATGTATAAAAATAAATGTATTTTTATGCAAAAATATTCTTGAATATCGTTACTTTTTAATTTAGTTTGAATTAAACAAAAAATTACATAGATTTTTATGAATATTTAATTTTTTTTATATAAACAAACGTATTTATCTTGGAATACCTATGCTTGTTTTTTAATGTGTAGTAATGTAATGTTTGAAGTAAACGAAGAAAACCGAGTATATGCAATAATTTATTATTTTTTTTTTAGTTTTTATACATATGTATATGAAAATATGAATATCTTAGTTTTTTAAAATACATTTAAATTAAAAAAATAATTACACATTTTTCTTTTAGGTAAATTTTTTTTCAAAATTAATTTGTAAAAATAAAAAATCAAAACAAAAATATTAATTTTGTCCTTTATTTTGAGACAATTGATGCCATGTGGCAACGTCCCCAAAAACCACTTTATAACCAATATTTACCAAAAATAATGTTACAATGTTTTTAGTAGGAGTATCCGTAGCAACAAAAAGAAAAATAATATTTTTTAGAACAAAAAGATTGGCTGTCTAGTTAAGACACGTAAATTTAGGTCCATTTGTGAGATCACATAAGTGAGTGAAAAGAGAAGATGACTGGATGTACTGATGGGAGCCTTTTTTCTTAAGAAAATCTGTGGACAATTAGGCTCGCAGAATGACTGAAGCAGTCAACCCAATTTTGTGTTTTGCTTTATTTAGGGGGTGGATAAGTGGCTGTTGCGCTCAGTGATGCCATTCTGACCGGATTTCGGTCATATCTGACCGGAATCTGTTTACTCTGACCGGAGAAAATTTTGAAATCCGGCCTAACCGTTTTTTTACCGGAACGAAAAATGTTTATAACCGGAAAACTCTTTTTTGACTTGAAAAATAAACTTGCCCTACTGACTATAAATAAAGATATATTTCGATAATTTGAATAAAACTTTACCATACATTACGAACATGCTCCCAAGTTCAAACTGAAACCAATTTAATGCGAACAATGGGACCACAACAAGGTATATAGAAATACATGGTATGATATTGCGCATGTTTGTTTGCATCTCTCTCTTCAAAGTGACGTCACCAGACGACAAAACATAGGCAACAGATAATAATTTATTTAATTTGTTTACTATTCTATTACATTGAAAACAGCACACAAAACATTATTGTTATTAAAAATGAAACTTGTGCAGTTTTCTGTGCCGTATTTCAATATATTTTCACAGAAACGTTAAAATCGTTGTCGTCAAGTGACGTACATGCGCAGAAAAAACGAAAAATTAATCGCGGAATATCATACCTTGTAGTTCTATATACCTTGGGACCACAACATCACGCATGGAATTCTGCTCCGGGAGCAGGATAATAAATTATCTTATAGGCTAATTTTTTGATGTTTTCTTTTGCTAGAATGTTGAAGAGGAAATTAAACAATGAATTTCAATTAATTAAAGTGTGAAATTCGATAAATCTCAGATTGCATTTTGGTGAACTACTCTTTTCAAGTGTCAGAAAATTATCCGAGAATAATTATTTAGCAGCCCAATTGAAACACGGCCTTAGTACATGGCCTGGCCATACACGTCTTCTCATGACTTTCATTTCCATTAACGATTTGGCTACACACAAAAACTAGGCGTCATTGCACTGAAATAAAATTTGGCAGGTAAAAGAATAGTGAAATTGAAAACACAAACAAATTCTATAGTTAAGCCGTAGCCGACGCCCGTTTTTGTCGTCCTTACTCTATCAACGCAAATATCAAATGAAGATTTGTATCTTCTGAAAGTGGATTTTCTGTACATTTTCTATGCTATCTACCTTTCTCCTTTACTCACTCAAAATCTACCTGTGTCGCTGGACACGACGTTCATTGGAAGGCATGTATGTGTATGACTATGGCCAATGGCCATGCACTAAGAGTGTATTTCAGAACTTAAAACATGTCATACCTATAAAATGAAAAGTTAGTTTCAGTAAATTTTAAACAAACGAAAAAAACAAGCTCACAAACTCAAGATTCACATATTATAAAAACGTTTTCTAAACATCGATAATGCAGGTGAACATAAAAATTCGTAAATTGTATAGGTGGGTATAGGTATTTTCTCTTTTTGAAAGGGTTTCAGGTCAAAAATTCTCATTTTAACTTTTGACCGGATTTTTTAACCGGATTTAGAAAATAAAAATCCGGTCATTCGGTCAAATTTGACCGGATTCACTTTTTTTTAGTGGCAACACTGGCTTGCGCCATACCAGTTTAGTGTTACAGAGACGGTTTGTATCCGGGTAGACTAAGGGTGACAGTATACCTATAGCCTCTGACGGAACGTCAAAAAGTGATTGAAGCATTCAACCCTGAAGCATAACTTCAAATATTGATGGGGTATGTTACCTTTACCCATGTGGCGGTGACGATTGAATGAATTTCGCGAGTCCTGTTGACGGTTTGTCTTCGGTGGTGACCGCTAACTAACTAATCTAGGCTACTGATTATCCTGAATATTGATGGGGTGTACTAACTAGTCATTCATTATGACCCTATGTGTCGATGATAGTTCAATGAAACCAGTTGGACTTTGTAACGAATTCGCTGATGCAAGAAACGTTAGCTCACGTCTTCAAAGAAGTAGTCTTAGCTAGTTTGTGTAGAAAGTTATAAGAGCTGGACAGGTGCAAAGGAGGAGAACAGTGGTTTCATCTTTCACCTCATCCCTACAGCTCTTACAGAATCCGTTGAAGAGTATATCCTGTTAATAATACCACAAGGAAGCTGATTTTCTGGAAAAATATTGCTAGTCCTTTTATCATGTAGTTTTGGTTCGATATAATCACTGTGACATGGAACCTTAAGGACTGGGTAACTGATATGTATATCTATCTGCAATCTCGTTAAAAAGATTCACGGGCAATCCTCTTATGGTCGTCTATACTTAAAGGACGATAATTGCACTGATCTTTGGTGACCTTTGTGGTATTGTCTTGCGAGATTCAGACAATTTCTTCATATGCGGTGATTAAAAATTTACATGACGGCGCCTCCTCACCCTTTTAACATCAAAAATATTGATGGGATTTTTACTGGCCAACTATAGCGCTCCCCATCGTTACTCTGCATCTTCTGACGACCGCATAGTCTGCAAATAGTTCTTCTTCCGTCAGGTACATTTTACTCATGTTTTACCGCAAAGTTTTGTGTCCCGTAATGGTTCCAACGATTGTGGAAAGCGATGTTCTATCCTTTGGCATGCGTTTATCGGTCACGGTAGCTGTACCCAGGAATTTTATTGCTTAAATAAATAGGTACTTCCATATCAGGACAATGAACATCAATAATCCAAATTTTAAAACTTTTGCTCCCATAGGTATCGAGAAATAGCGTTTGCAGTATTTTTTGTATGGAGGTGCCACGCCACTTTGTCCGATCCCTCCCAAATTTAGCGACTTCCTTTTTTGGACAGTATGCACATAAATTTCCTATGATTTTCTTTAGGTCCTAGACTACCTTTCTACCATATTACATTATCTACGACTGATTTTCAGAGGGTTAATCGTGAAAAGGTAAGAGACAGATAGACAGAGTTACTCTCGCATTTGAAATATGTATTAATATGCATTCAGGTCCTACCAACTTGCAGAAGAAAAACTTCCCTACGACCAGGGCCCTGTATATATAGCGAATATAATTTGCTGACAGTAATTTGGGTTCATTCATGTTCAGTATACTGCAACAAATTCGCATTAAAAACCAATAAACACCATAACACTAAAAGTGAAAAAAAAGAAACAACCCCAACTTTATCTCAACTCAATCCAAACTGTGTTCCGGATATTGAACAGCACGCGTCTATCAATTGCAAGACCCAACCGATACATCGAGTTGGGGTGGTAGAAACTCACAAAAATTCGAACGTAATATTGACAGTTTGTCAGTTCTCGTCCAACAAACCGTGATCCATGTTGCAATGTTCACGAAACTTCCGACCGGCAACACACAAGGGGTGATGAACGCCTTACCCTCATCGTTGGCTTACCTGCCTCAATTTCCAATTACCAACCCCACTGGAGCTGCCTGTCTCTCGTTTTGCCAATGCATACTCTTACATACCCAAGAGCTGGATGCTCTCAATCTCGTTGAGCACTCAGGCTTTAATAGAAGGTCGTCCTTATTTTGACCTCTCACTCCACTCCATACTCACTCTGCCCAGAAGCACGCAATGAAAAACACTTCCGGCTGATTTATCCACGAACGAGCAATACAACAACATCAGTTGCTAGGGAGTGTGCGAGTTCGACAAGACGAGCCGGAAAAATTGGTGAAAATCCTTTGCTGGTACATGGCAGGATTCATTTTCTTTTTCAGAACTCTGTGAGCATTTTTATTTATTTTTTTTTTCATTTTTCCCACGAACGAAGCTTCTGTCTATTCGATGAGTGGAGTGTAGAGTCAGAGTGGAATGAGAGACAGAAATAGAAGGAGCGAGGTGGTATAGCTATGATGGAAAGGATGCCCGACCCCGATACGGTTGCGTTGGTATAATGGTAATTTTGAAATGAAAATAAAATCATTTTGACAAATAAACAAACGGTTTTCCTCGTTGTTGTCGTCGTCGCGTCGTAGTGTCGAAAGTGTCCTGTTTGTCATCGGGGTTAATTTTACCCAAACCACGTTTTTCGGGGGTCCAGTCACGTTCGTATTACTCAATTGAATTGGCCAATTTTCCACAGAGGGGTTGGCACAGTAACACCAACAGCATGACTTAGTCATGAGGGCTGTAGAAACAGTAATAAGAAAGATTTGGTTAGTTGGGTTGGCTGTTTTCTCACAGCGTGGGCTGTAGTATTTTCGTTCGGAAAATAACAATGATTAGATAAGTAGAACGCACAATACACCTTCATCCCTTCATTTGGGTTGGCAGGGATGAAGCGGAGGTATCATTAATTATAATTTCAACTTGAACGTAACATCTTGTGGAATTCAGAAGGCCCAACAGCAAGAGGGAAGGAGCATCGTTTACGCTTCAAAGGATTATGATTATATTAGCATTTCGTTGAGGACTTCTGGGTAATGCTGGAAACATTAACTTAAACGAATGAGGTTTGTTGGGGCGAGGTTTGAATTTATTTCAAGGTTCAACCCCGGCATGGAGACAACCGTGGAAGGTTTCCAGAGCTCAATTAACCCGTTGGAGGTTATTATTTCTTGTTGATTGCCAGGCAAACGGTCAAATAATTAATTCTTGGCAAAAGTTTTACGAACATTTTGCTGATAACTTAAATGGGGTCAAAGATGTTGCGAATTTTATTGCATTGCACAGGTGTACCTACTTACTCGAAATTTAAGAATACATTTGTGGACTTTATCTATAGGACCGACCGACGTGTGCTTTTAATGGTAATCTCACAAAAGCCTTCATAGATACGGCTGCACAGTGTTGATTAACAATATAGGAATTCAAATCGTTATAAATTCTGGTAAGCTAGCTAGTAACTTTATATATCCAGAACTGCGGATCAGCCAGAGGACATACATTTTGCGAAAAGCAATCAAAGTTGGAACTGACAGGAAACACAAATTGCGCAAATGGGGAAGACTAGCTCTGGTTTGACTTTGATTTGAATGTATAGTTGTCGCAAACTCGAGAAGAGAGAGCTGTTTAGACTTATAGGCAAGAATACATAAAAATATCATTATTAATTTCAATGTTGTTTCTTTTTCTTTACAAAATTTCTTCCACACAGCCTCTTAATCTTAACTATCGAAATGCTCATCAAATTCGTTAACTACCTGGGGCCTGTAACACAAAACTACAAGTCTACAGGTCTACAGTTACTTGTAGGAATATATTAGTTTCACAAGTGTAGATTATTTCTGTAACACAAAAAAAAACTTTACAGTTGTACGAAATAAAAATTTCCCTCGACTTGTAGACTCTCTGTACAAGTGTTCATATAAGCAAGCGAACGCATTAAAATGAATAAAAATCTGTTGGAAAAAAATTGCCGTGCTTGTAAAAACCCATGAAAATAAAAAAAAAATGCTATTTAAGTATTAGGTAGCTATTGCATTTTCCGATGTAAAATGAAATAATGGAAGGGAGTATCTACCAAAACCCAAATATTGTTCAGCAAAATAAAGGGTGGGCGTACATGCGATACGTTTTTTGTTTTTGACAGAATTGTCGAAAAACTGCAGTTGTAAGAACGATACAAAGTCTTATTAGACAAAGTCTTTAACTACTTCGAAGTTATTGTGACGTTTTGCCAGAGTCGTCGATGTTGAGAGTCTTACTAATAGCATAATATGTACATATTTCGATTTGTCCTCATTAACAGTAAGAATAAAAATTGTACTGCGCAACAATGAACATTTAACTCTCAAAGCTAAAAAGAAGTAAAGGGTGATTCATTTAAATGTCAGACCAGATAATAAAATCTCCACCAGCAAAATTCATTTTATGTGTTTTATTTAAAATCGTTATAACTTTTAAAATTGTTTGCTGCATTTTCCGAAGACTTAACAATTTTTCGAACGATGTTCCATCAAAATTGACAATATTTATTCAGTAAAATAATAAAAATCCTTAATGAATGGAAAATTAATGTCCTTTCTTAAAAAAAACTGTCTCTAAAATTTGTTACTTTTTAACGCCATAGGTATTATTCAAGCAGCAATGCATTTCCCTAAACAGAGAACATAAATCTAGAAACATTGACGTTTGAAACTCTTTTTCCGGTTAAAAGAACGGATATAATCACGATGAAAAAATTTATTGAAATAATCCATTAAAAACATTTAATATTCATGCCTAATTAAAGCCTCTACAAGTCTTGAATCACATGTAAGATTTCATCTACTAGTCTACAAGTCTGATTTATTTTTTTTCTACACTTGTAGTTCTGAGTTACGGAAACAGGATAAACACGAAATTTCCCACTTGTATTATTTGTCCGCTACACTTGTAGAAGTGCCAGTCGACTAGTATTTTCGTGTTACAGAAATGTGATACACTTGTATAAAATCACTTGTACTACAGGTACTTGTAGTATTGTGTTACAGGCCCCTGATAGTGTACCACTAGGTACTAAAGTGTTTAGTATGGAATGTACAGAAAGCGTCAAAAGTGAGTAAACACCAAGGCAATTTTCATTTTGTATTTGAAGTTTGAACTTTAAAACATTCTTTTTTTAATATCTATAAACAACTAGCGTAGCCCGTGCACACTTCGTAGTGCAAAATAGATAAGCAGTTTTTATTGTAATGCTCTGTAGTACACAACATTTTTTGTTTTTCCAGAAATCGTATTGCTTAGATAATATTCTTGACTTTCAGGTTTCAGGATAATGCATTATTCATAAATCAATGTTACAAATTTTAGAAACTTTGGCTTCCAATTCCAATACTGTCGAAGAATCTGTACCCGTTTTTTGTTTAGATCTTAGATAATAAATGCGAGAAATGAGAATAGATCGATTTGCTGGAATTTTCTTTCTACCAAAACCTGAAATACAGCAATAGGAACAAAACAATTAAAGAATAATGAAAATCGGCCCAGCGCCAGCGGTTATCGAGATATAATGTCATTGAGTTTCTCCCCATAGAAGATGTTGTTTGTAAAGCGGGTATAAGATTTTGAATGTTTTTTTGTATGTGAAGTGTCGCGCCCCTTTGTCCAATTTTGACCAATCTTCAAAGGAGCACTCCAGGGACAATAACTAAGATTATCTGAGCTCAATAGATTTGGTGGTTTTTGAGATATACGATTTTGAATGTCTTTTTTGTATGGGCGGTGTCACGCCCCTTTGTCCAATTTTGACCAAACTTCACAGAAATCATATATGGACCAATACCAAAGATGTGTGAATGTTTGGTTAAAATCGGTGAATGCGTTAAGGCGATTATTGACGACAAACATTTTAAGGCTCAATTTTTATATACAGTGGTGGAAAACTAATTAGAAACAAATAATTTTTTCTGAGGATTTAATTACCGCTGGTTTATTTATCAACAATTTCGATACGACCTTAGTAAACATAAATAATAGCGTATTAATAGTAATAAAAAAGAGCAGAAGGTATTTTTTTGTGTGGAATTATAATTATGTAGAACCAAAAAAATGTAATTATAATTTAAATTCAAAAATAAATATAAAAAATTAAGTTTTTGATTCCAACTCTTAATAATTATAAAATTTGATTAATATTTTGTGGGATATCCACTATTTGCAATGACAGCAGCACCCCGGTTTGGTAAAATGGCTACCAACTTTTGACATCTCTTAACGGGGATATTTCTCCTAGCTTGTTCAATGTTTCTGAACAATTCACTGGCGTTTTTCGATGTTTTCGTTCTCAAACTTCTTTCCAGATCAGCCCACAAATTCTCAATTGGATTGAAGTCGGGACTTTGCGCGTGCCATCTTGTATATATGTATGTAGATTTTGTATGCTGTCGAAAACAAATCCATTTTGTTATTTTTATTTCTTTATGAAACTATTCAAAGATTATTGGTTTTTAAAGACCTGTCTCAAGACCCTAAGGGATCATTGGTGTTCACTTACTTTTGACGCTGGCTGGATAATTTCTTTTTTATAGCAATTCTTGCAAACCAAGAGCCTGAAAGTAGGCCTCACTGGGAGATTGAAGAACTGGCGAAAATTGTTGGCCTTGAAGTAAACGGCTCCAAAGATTAAGTAAATGCTTTTAACTAACAAAACAGCATCTGCCCACTGCCCTGGACAAATCGTAAGTATTTATAGCAACAATTTCGAGGAAGTTAAGAGGTATCCGGTGAAGAATTGACTTAAGATATCGCTGCTACATTGGTGGGCCAAGACAATTGGGTTCAAAACTTCTTCCCCGAATAACGAAAAGTGGAAGTGGTTGTTAAACTGCCTTTTTAGAAAGTTAGGGGATACAAAAGCGATGCACTGAAAGCTTGGAAAAAAAATGTTGGGTCGTTAATAAGCTTGTTTTGCGAACTATTAAGGTATAGTCTGGTAGAGAGACTCATAAAGCTGGGTGAAGTAACTGTAACGGTGTGCACCGAGACAGTTGGAATACACAGAAATTTAATTCGGTCGAAAGGAAGAAGACCGACAATAATTTGTTTCTCTTGCTACATAAAGGAACGAAAGTTTTCGATTATACAAAGCGTGTCTTGTAGAGAGAGATAGAATTGAATAATGAATAATTCTCTTAAAAAATGGAGAGAGTTCATAAAAAGGAAAATTGACAAATCAAAAAAACGCTTGCTGAGATAGATATTAACCTTCACTTTGTCGCATAATAAAAACTCCTTATCCTGACAGCGAACACCCCGGTGTAGAAATTGTCTTTCATTAATTGAATTATTGAACATTACAGTATTTACCTACTACAGAAACAAGTGATTGCAATACAAACAAACACAAGATTCTACTTGTGCGTGCATATTGTCAATATTATCCTTGGATTTAACAATCTTTGAAGACGAATTCTACATACAACTTCGGGTAAATGTAAATCTACACCCAGGTGTATAAAGTCAATGTGGTCGAAATTATACTAAACATTTCGAAATTTCTGCAAAATATAATATCAAAAAATTTTCATTATTATCTCTTTTCCGGGAGTACAGATCAATTCAGTCACTGAGCTAAAACGATTTTAGAATTGGCAAAAAAATAACTGAGATATTTAAAGGTATAGTGACCATAATTTTTTGAAGACAATGCGGGACGCAACTCAAATTTTGGATCTTGAAAAAATTTTTGTATATGGATTTAAACGGCTCAAATAATTTCAACTGACGTTCGATGGCGGGCAGTGGAGCTATGTAATCTTGGCAAGCCTGAGCAATCTATTATATTTGAGCTGCGTATAGCAGCAAAATTCTTTCAATTTTTCCTCTCTAACAGTGTAGTTAGAGTATATGAAAATGAGAGTATATTTTCTAGGTAGATACTACCTCCTGGGGCCTGTACCACAAAACTACAAGTATTGTACAACAGGCGACAACAACAGGTTTTCTGGTACAAAAACCATTGTTAATTGTTAAAATTCGCCTGTTGTACAATACTTGTAGTTTTGTGGTACAGGCCCCTGATCGCTAAATCACTTCAAGTAGCCTGCTGTGTAGAGATTCATAGAGTGCTGTCAAATAATCTAGCGAAACTACGGACCAGGCTCGTTTTATGGCTCCATAATTTCTTCCGTTTCATGATATTGCTTTCCTCCTTCGTAGACTTTTCTTTAAAGCCAACCCCACACGCTTTCCACGATATGCTCAGGTCAGGTGAATATGGGGGCCATGCAAGTAGGTTTACATTTTGGTTCTGAATCCAGGCTTTTGTTGTCCGTGCGGTATTTATAGGTGCATTGTCTTGTTGGAAAGTCCATCGCTGACCACCAAATATCTCCGAAAACTGCGGAAAAGCTCTTCCCAGTATCGATTTGTAAGTGATTGCCATCATTTTGGAGCTTTGGAAATCCATCTCCACAATTCTGTAATGGCTTATTGCTCCCCATACCATTACACCACCTCCTTTGATGTGCTTCTTTGCTGACTCTTCCTTTGCGGTTTTTTTTCCATACTTCTCCAGGTCTTTAATAAAGTTGTGTACTACAGTGGCGCCTATTCCAATCTTGTTGGATATAAAACGGATGGATTTTCCTTGTTCCCGTTAAGGTCGAATTTGGCCTATTTCCACCTTGGTTAATGTCTTTCCTTTACCTATAGTTGTGGATTATAGGAAGTTATTTTTTAAACTAAGCTCCCTAATACTCCAAGTATCCTTTTATTTGATTTAAAATATGGTAATAGGTAGATGAAGCAACTGTTCGTAATCAAGTGAAACAAAAATAACAGGTAAATTTTATGACCTTTTTGGGATAAGCGTCATAAAAGTTACATTTATCAACTTACCTATAATCCCATTTTTTTTTTTTTTTGCAAAATTTTGTAAAATTAAAACAAAACAAATTCCTGTTCGTAATCAAGTGGCACGGAGTGTAGTAGTGGTTTGAATTGATTTACACCAATTATGGATTGCTTAAGTTCTATATTTAGTCGACTACTAAAAACATTTTTGTTTTCCCTTCATGACAAACCGCCAAAGTTCTTAAAATTTACAAAATAGACTCACTTATCATTTCGAACGTTTTTATATTTATAATTTTGCGGGACTTTCCGGGACAAATCTGTAAATGAGGGACATTTTTCCGGCAGTTTATGATGCGGGACAGCTATGTGAAATGCGGGACTGTCCCGCAAAATGCGGGACGTCTGGTCACTATATTTAAAGGTGAAAACTGGGACCTACACCAGCGATGACACTTTACTCCAATTGGAGTAGATCTACTTCACTTTTTCAGAAATTTCAGAAATCTACTCCCTACTTCACTTATTTCTAATTTTCCATTATCTACTCCAATTTCAAATCTGTAGTCCATTTCTTTAGACTATGTAGCCACTTTATGGATTAATTTATTGGAATATATCTGGAAAACTATTAGCCCCAGATAAAACTATGTATGGCCCATTAGTAGGTAGAATATATAATGATCAGATAAAATGAGAGAAATTCGAAACATTGGTAGATCCAATATAAAATAGATATATATTTTAGGCTCAATGTTAAACCAAGAGTTAAACCAACTTGCAGTCCTCGGGACTCGGGACTCGGGAGCTTTCTATTACAATGAACTAAACGATCTAACAAACCTAGACTTTCGTAATCGCCTATGCTTCATTAGAAGCTCAAACGAGTAGGACGAAACTTCTTCTAGAAGATTCATGTGGTAACACAAGACGGGACCTTAGAATGGTCTAAGTGTCGGCAGCCATTTCAACCTAACCTAACCAAACCATGTATGAAATATGGGTTTTAGTTATAGGATAGAGTAGTTTGGGGACCTAGTCCCGAACCATGCCCAATCATTATATTCGCAAATGCAAACATATTGGCGTTCTATACCTTGAAAAAGGTATATACAATGTACATTGACGATTTTGAAAATCGACTCCCGTGTTTTTCCATCTACTCCACTTTTTTAGCCAATTCTACTCCAGAATTTTTTCCAGAAGTGGCATCGCTGATCTACACCCGGGTGTATACCGTCAAGGTGAAGGTTAATATTGCCTATATACATTTTTAACAGTCGTAAGAAGAGAGCGTGGCATACCTAAGGTCTTATTATATGCCCAGTCCATACCCATACACACCTATTAGTGATTTGAGACTTCACTAACCTGGCATAAATTTGAGTCAGTTATCCGGTCTAAGAACTAAGAAGAGACATCCTTTACGTGGATTTAAGTTGCCGAATATAAGGATTAATGATGTCATCAATTGACTCTGGTTTTAAGTAAATTATTGAATAATTGATTGAACCGGTAGGATGTAAAAACACATATAACGTACAGTGACCTTTCACTGAAGTTTTATTTTTATAGAAACCAAAAATTATGCACAAAATTTCAAAAGAGTTCATTAAAAAATATGGATTGGAAATTTAAGGAAATCATACAAATCGCAGTCTTCGACTGTTGAATGATTTCACTAAAACCGAGAGGCACCTTTTTCATTATGATTTTTTAGGAACTTATAAAAATTGACATTTTTCTGATCGTGAGTGTCTATCAACATTTAAAAAGACAAATTGATTTTCGAAATTTTTCGCATTTATTATACAAAAACATATAAAAAAAGATTAATATAGGAATTGGCACGCATAAGTGAGTATTATTTTTTTTTTTATTAAATTTCTTATGCAAACTATTATAAATGATTTAGGCAATCTTATTGCAGGCAATATTCTCGAAGTTTATCTACTGAGCATGGTTTGGTACAGCACTCATCGACAACCGCATGCCTTCTCCGTCGTGTTTTTGTCAAAGAATTCGAAAAAAATGGCGACTCCTCGAATATTGTCGATAAATAGTCCTCAGTATCCGTATAGTAGTCGAGTGGATAAACTTTGATAAAATTACAAAAATATTTTTGTTAAACAATCAACTTTAAGGAGCTCTCGTAAACTTACTCGATTTCTTGGCCATTCTTGCGAAACCATTATTGCAAATCAAACCCAGAGCTTTGGATAACTTTTTACCACAAAATCTTTCTACTGCCTGCGATTGGATGTTGATGCCACATATTACCAGCACACACAGCCACGGCAAGATAGCCTTAGAGAATGACATCGTTCGCTTCAACGGGTATAAGATGTTTCACTCTCTGAAGGTGGAAAAATTTTGACAAACAACACCGTCATGGTTTCGCTATTTATACTACGAGTATAGTATTCGGTCGAAAACGTTGTTGTTTGAATAAATCCATAGAGCCTTCAGATTTGCAATGCAAATTTCTTGTGAGCTCTAATGTTTTTCAGTCTAATAGATATCCATTGGAGTGGAAGATAATTTAAATCTATTGACAACGCATGAGGTTTAAATTTTAGAGGCAGTCTTATAGGCGTCGTCTGGACGGGAATAAGTACGTTCGGTAAAAGCTCGTTATGGAAGTGACATGGAACGTAGCAATACGTGACTCGAGTGTATTTTTGTCTTCATTGTTAAATTGAAATACTTAATTGGGCGACGCATTGCTCGTTCAAGGATTCGTTAATTGTGTGGAGAGACATTACATAAGTGGGACGTGGGAGCCAGCTGTTTTTGCATACACAATGCCTTTGAGAAGCTGAGAGGCTGAAGGAGTACCTAACTGAAATAATTTGGATCAGTTAGAATGGTCAAGTTGAATGTAATTGACTTTTTGGGAACACGAAGGGTGACTAAAAAAGTCTCACCCCTGCCTATAGCCTTTGACAGCCCGTCGGTAAGAGCTTGGGAGGTAATTATTATATTTTCATACTATACCTAGAAGAGACCTTACAGCTTACACTCAAAATGTATGGGGTGTACGATATAGCCGTCGTTCATTAGGACGCTGTCTATTGGTGCTCTATAAAGAAATATAGATTCGTTAAACATTTTCTGATAGCTCAAACGTCTGTTTGAGTATTTAAAGAAGTAATCTCCTAAGGTCTTAGGCAGATCCTGGAAAAAACCCAAGAAGTCCAAATCGATACCCACCAACTTTTCATAGATTTCAAAGCCGCGTACGACATCATCTATAGAAACGAGTTATACAGAGCCATGTCCTGCTTTGGCATCCCTGCAAAACTCGTTCGATTGTGTAGGGTGACGATGGAGAAAGCTCGCTGTTGCATCAACGTCGGTAGCGACCTTACCGAAACCATTGATGTCAAAAGAGGATTAAGACAAGGTGACGAGCTGTCGTGTGACTTTTTCAACATCATACTTGAAATAATTGTCCTTAACTCACAGGCCAACACAAAATGCACGATCTTTCAAAAGTCCGTCCAATTACTTGCATACGCCGATGATATCGACATAATTGGTAGAACACAGTGAGCTGTCACTGGTACGTTTGCTAGTATAGAAACGGAAGCGGCTAAAATGGATCGAGCTATCCCGAACAACTAAGGAGATTCAACATCGAACTATCAAAAAACTATCGACCTGGTAAAAAAACTGCGAGTATGTCCTTTAAGATGGCAATGACATGTAGAGCGGATGGGAACAAATGCTCCGGCCCGTAGAGTCTTCGAGTCTAACCCGGAGGGACAACGCAGTAGAGGAAGACCGCACCTTAAGTGGAGCGCGCAAGTCGAAGGCGACCTCATCCGACTAGGAGTGCGTAATTGGAGGCAGTTTGCTAAGGACCGGTCTAACTGGAGAGGCTTGTTACCTGAGGCCTCGGTTCACCCCGAATTGTAGAGGCTTTCTCTTCCTATTTGTTCCTGCAGCAGCTTCTACAGAAAAGCTTCCATTCTGCGGACATGAGTAGCTACCTATCAACAGTTTGCTGTTAAAGGTTCTCCAAGAGAGCTGGATTTTTTCTATGTATAATATTAAGAAGTCTGTTTCTTTTTTTGGAATTTAATTTCGGGCAATTTTGTCCAGAAGTTTCCGTTTGAAAATCACTGCAGTGGTCAGTTAAGCAAGGTTTAAATGCAGGTGATTGTTAGAAGACTCATATGTGCGAGGCTTTTCTGATTTCCTACTCAAGTTTCAGTTCGCCCCGATACCGGAAATAGTGATAGATCCTAGTAGGTCTCTGAGTGAGCTAGTAGATAATGTACTCCGTACTCGTATGTTCGAAGTACGAAGTACGAATTCTGAGTGGTTAGTGTGCTGGACTACTGTGCGAGGGATCCCAGGTTCGATCCCCGGAAAAACACAAATTCCATAGGTTTTTTCTACTGCGCCACCTCTTTCGATCGTCTGACAAACATCCGAGAGTATGACTGTCCTGAAAAAGCTTCTGCACTAGTTCGACCTCGCAATAAAATTTTAGGTCCCTTCCATTCGTCCCAAAACTAGAAACTCACACAAACGAATATTTATTTTATTTTTTAGTAACGCAAAATGTATTTCATCCTGATTCTTCATCCTCGTAGAGTCCTAGACCATAGTGATAGTCATAAGGTGGTTTTTGACTTGATAATGTCCAGTGAGGTAGCCTTCGCGTAGAATGTGTTCCGTTTCTCTATCGGAGATGTTTGGCATACATATTTTGGCTACTCTGTTATCTTCGGCATGTAATGATTAGCTTTGTTTCTCAGCCAGTTTTAATACAATATTTTGCAGTACTGATAGGACAGAATGGTCTTGGCATTATGAGTGTCGATGCCGAATCTTCTCTAGCTAGTATGCTTACTATTTCTCTGCCCATATGTTCGGTGCGTCATGACACTCAAAAAAGATTAACTCTATGTTTATGCTACCTGACAATGTAAGTAGATCTAGGTAGTTGCAGTCAGTCCCTCATACTAGTCTTAAAGCTTTTTCATAGGATTTAATGGCTTAAAATAGCAAATGTACCTACGTGAATTTGTACTGTTCCCATTAGGGTTCCCAACCGTCCTCCATTTGGGAGGACAGTCCTCCTTTCAAACTATTTGTCCTCCTGTCCTCCCTTACTTGAAAATGTCCTCCTATTCAAAAATCTACAGTTAATTTTGTACGCTATACGTATTCTCAATGGCATGCACATGGAACACACCCTTTTTTTGCTGCACGCATTCACTCCCATTAATTTTACTGGACGCTTTCCGTCGGCTGTCATTTACAATCCAAATTATGATAGATGTCACTTTTGAATTAATTCATTTATTCTCAACGTTTAATCTTTGGTTTGTTTTGTTTCTTTAAATTAAATTCTGTTTGGGAAGGTAAATATTATTATTGGAATATGCGTTTCAATTGTTGTTATAAAATTAAATAAAATTATGTAAAACAGACGATGTCCACTTCACAATCCAAGGAAGAGAGTGTAGCAGAAACCTCTAAATGTGCAGCAAAAGCAAAAAGGCAGTGCTCATATCATAAGACATGGGAAAAGCAGCATACTTGGCTTATTAAGTCCGACAAATCTCCAAAAGAAGCATATTGCAAAATTTGTTGCTCAAGTTTTACTGTTGCTTTCAAGGGATACCTTTCAGTGACAGAACATCAACAACGAAAACAGCATATTGAAAGGTCAAGAGCTGCAGCTTCGAGCAATTTGTTATCAAAATTTTTTGTAACTCAAGGAAGTAGTGAAGAACTAGCAGTTGTTGCCTTGGAAGTTGCTCATGTTTTCCATAATATTAAACACAATTTATCTTACAATTCACTGGACTGTGGACTTAAATTGTTTAAAAAGACAGTCCCCGATTCATCTATATGTAGCAAAATTTCATGTGGAGCGACAAAATCAGAAGCTATAGCTATCGTGATAGCAGAACACACTCTGGAAGATGTTTTGCATTTTTTGAAGGAAAGTAAGGTCCCTTTTACACTTCAATTAGATGCGTCAAACCATAAAAATAGAAAAATGTTTCCCATATGCATCCAATACTTTTCAATGGAAAATGGTATTGAAAACAAATTATTGGATTTTATTGAAAATGCCGATGAAACCGCAGCTGGTATGTTGAGAATGGTCAAAGATTGTTTTGATAGGTATGGGTTGTCATTTGAACAAGTTACTTCTTTCAGTGCAGATAACACTAATTCAAACTTTGGCAGGAACAACTCTTTATTCACTGGGCTTCAAAAAGAAAATAATAATATTATTAAAGCCAATTGTCACGCCCATATAATTCATAACTGCGTTAGACATTCACTTGACCAGTTGTCAACAGATGTTGAAAATATAATTTTAAAGGTTTATTCTCATTTTTCAATATCAGCAAAAAGAAGGAATGAATTAAGGAATATTTATAATTTTGTGGAGTGTGAATTTTCGGACCTGGTAAGACATATTACTACTCGATGGTTATCCTTACTTCCAGCTGTTCAGCATTTGCTAACTGGTTGGAAAGCAATTACGTCATACTTTTCCAATATTGACGATTGTCCAGAATCGATTAAGCAACTATTGTTTAAAACAGTTGACCAACCAAATCTGGTTGAAACGTACTTGTATTTTTTAGATCATATGCTACCTATTTTTTAAGAAGCAACATTACTTCTTGAATCTAATAGTACGACTTCGGTCAATTTATTTGAAGTGATGCAAAAGTTTAAACAAAGGCTCGAAACAAGACTGAATGACAGGTTTTTTGGTAACCACGTTCGTCAGTATTTTAAAAAGATTTCCCAAACCGACAAACTTAAAATTGAAAATGAATTTATAAACTTTTGCAGAAAATCTCTAAAATATATTGAAAGCAAATTTAGATTTGATACAGAAAAGGATAACTGGCTTTTTCTAATATCACCGCTTTCACTCACACAAAACATTTTTCCTAATTTGTCTGTATTCGTTGATATATGCGAAACTTTGAATATTAAAGTTGATGTTGACTTATTGTATGAAGAAGTAATTCCATTAAGAAACAATTTTGAACACATTTTAAAACAAGATTCATGGAAAGTTTTGACAAAAAGTGTGGATAAATGGGTGTTTTTACTTTCTAAAATTGAAGAAAAAATTAATATTTGTAAAGTCATGGGTTTTATTTTAAGCATTCCTACTTCATCGGCATTTTGCGAAAGAGTTTTTTCGGTAATGAATATAAAATGGCGCGATGAAAGAAATAATGCAAACATTGAACTTATAAGAGCTGAGCTCTTAGTTACCATAAATAATACAAAATCCTGTATCGATTTCTTTGATTCAATTAAAAATGACAAGAAATTACTTTCCATTGTTAAAAGTCAAAAAAAGTACAAATTTATTAAGTAGTGGATAAATAAACTTAGTTTTGTTTTCCAAAAATATTTTTTATTGCTATGTTATCTAAATTGTGATATCTTACTCTAAGACAGTAACCTAAATCTAAATATCTGTTACTTAACTTATCCATGTGAAAAGCTTTTTTTTATATTTTTTTTATGACAACAAATGCCGTATGTTATTTCTTTTATATTAAATTGTTACTTTTTTAGTTTAATATTGAATTAAATTTTTTTTTTCTATAATAAATGTATCTATACAAAAAAATATTTAATATATTTTTAATACTAAGCTTTTTGTATTTTTTTTTAATAAAACAAAAAACATAATCATTTCATTTTTGTTTTATTTGGAGAAATTGCGTCCTCCTTTCGTTTCGAGTGAAGTTGGGAACCCTAGTTCCCATCAGTAGTGGTCTGATAAATCTAACATGCAAATTTTGGCTGAAGTAGGTAGTTCAAACTTGCTCAATTCCATAGTAATATCTGGAAGTTGTCAATATTTGTCCTTATTTAGAGTTGTCATTATTTTCAGATATGTTCGCATAAAGGCGTTAACATTCGCCTCTATCTGTATCTGAAAATGGAGGGGTGGATAACTTCCAACTTTGCAGTAGGAGTTGAATCATTGCGCTCGTAGTAAATATCTCCAAAAGCTGGGTCCTTGGAGCTTATCGAGACTGTTTTGTGCCGAATTTCTGTGTCAGTTAAGATTTCGTTTTAATGACAGAAGACAACATTTTCGGTGTAAATTATAGGTTGTACTCTTTATATTTATATTATCCCGAGTAGCTACAGTCAGCGATCGATTAGGATTTATTTACAAACTCCTTGAAACTGGCCCAAATAGCTTTAATTGAATGAACTCAAACTGAAATTCATCAATAAGCTTACATTTTTGTCTTTTGAAATACATATAACGCTTCACAAGAATGATTCATAGATAAGTCTTCGTACTTTTTTTCTAAGGAAGCACACCATGAGACTAGGTTTAACAGAAACGGACACATGCAGGTATTGCGAAGATTTACCTACATATCGCAGAGGATATTACTCATCTCCTATATGAATGTCAAGCCATTGCTCGGTACAGGAGGAGACACCTTGGAAGGTACTTCTTGTCAATTTGGAGGAGGTTGGCCTCACTAACGAAATTGAAACAATTTTTAGGTTTTATAGGGAAATTAATTGCTTGGGCGAATTGGTTTAGGTTTTTGACCGTTAAGGTTCGCCTAGGGAATTGCCTAGTCCACTGTGATGAACTCACACCCTATTCAACCTAACCTAACCTATCAGCAATTTACGTCTTAAAGTATTCTGCTACTTGAACCCTTTTAAGTTTATAAAAATATAAAAGTTAAAAATTGATTTAATACCGAATGTGATGACCCCCTTATTCTTGCTTACATTTGGCACACTTCTCAACTGAAACGATGTCAGGCGGAACCGGTGGCCAATTATAAAAACTTACCCCACTGCAAAAATATCCCCATATCTAAGTTTCTTGATTCTCGACATACATAATCCAGTTAACTGGACTCTTTATGAGAAAATCTTATCCGAAAGGAATATACCAGCTAGAAAGGAAAATTAACCCTTTTTACTGCAGAAAGGACGTCCGGTCGTATGCATAAGCAATTTCGCCAAAAAAAAACAGAAAAGGATAATTCCTTCCTCTAGAACGGTCATAAATTTTATATGAGAAGATACAAAATAGACCCACAAGCAAAGATACGAAAACAGATTTATAGCCCTACGAGGGATAATGAATTTAGACCATAGCTAGTCATGCTTAATACTGCTGAAGAATTGCAATTGAAAGTGAATAAACAACGTTCCTTTGGATGTGGAGCTGGTATCACCCAAGCAGACCCAGAGGAACCTTTCGCTTGACATAAATTAGATTTCAAATCGGTTTTTGGATATAAAAAAAAAAATTATATTTCACTACTCGTACTCGCATATAATCGACTAGTGGGAAAGACAAATGTCCCATTAGAAAATGAGTAAAAAAAATATATAACTTAGGTATATGTATATATAAAGGGAGAGCACTTAATAGTAAATTAATAAAAGGAGACCGTCTGGAGTGTCTTTCTGTCTGTTGTCTGAATGAGATTCAATAGGACGTATGTTATGTGCAAACCGTATGTTTGTATCTACCATACGAATCGGCTTTACTCTCCCTCCCATGACAGCTGAAACATTAATACTTACTGCTTATTAAGGACTTCGGAAAAGTAAGTATATATCTATTGGTTGGTATTATCCTTGGCTGTTGTTAGAATTGCGTAATTGGTTTGTGTGGCATTGATGGGCTTTTGATTCTTAAGTGATTGCCACGGCTGGAGGATTCAATTAGGTACAAGTAATTTACCAAAGAATTTCCTATACCTGCTACAGCACATTATGTCGTATAGAGCATGTTTGTGTTCTTGATCCTTTTAATGGTTTGCTGTTTTGATGCCATATAACGGATTAATTTTCGACAAAGAAAATAATTGGCGGACAAAATTTTCGTACATTTTGATGGTGGTTACAATGTTTTCTGTTCACAGTGTTTTCGTGCTACTTTGTCGGAATTTGTGACCACTTACCGGATCACTCAACCGTAAAATTTCAGTATGAAAACTTCCTTTGTCGGTTATATAATATATTGATTCAGCTTCAGCACTCTAATTCAGCTCCTGACGAAACATGGATGTTCGGAACTAATTTCTGGAGATAGGTTGAAAATGGTTCCTGCATTTTTTTGTTATGGGTGCGGTTGACTTACGTATAGAATAATCCATCACAAATGTGAGACGGAGCCATCAAAAGGAACGTTTTCAGAAGTCAGAATACACCAACTCCTAAAGCAGACAATTTATGTTGAGAAAGCGGAGTAATAATTTTTTAAATTTCCGAATCGAAGCGGCCTATACCAGGCAAGTAAGAAAAGCTAAAAGATAAAGATCGAGAAAAGTCTGATGCGACCCCATCTAAGCACTCAAATAGCGACGCGCAAAATTACTGCAAGGCCCTCTAAGCAAATACTGGGGGAGTGCCGACTCCCTGAAGAAACCAGATGACATTTTTACGAAGAATAAGAACAAACGTGATCTAGGTACCGCTCGTAGAAAATAAAATTGCATAAAGCTTGAAAGGAATACTGAAAAGCATCTTCACAATCTGTTCAAAAGAGTATATAAGAACAGATGATGTATAGGTGGATAAAAAAATAGTCCTTAATAGTCGCGCGTTGATCGCCGCGTGTAAAGAGTACCAGAATTTGACACTAATGGAAGCAAGGACGTGTGACCAAAGCGAGCGACTTGCACTGCTCCAACGCTATTACCCATGCTGATGAAGGCCTATCACTACTGTTGGTCAAAAACTCCACCCCAAGACGCCTTGCTTTCAAGGTAATGAGGAAACGAAGCAAGTCACTTTAAGACTCTTTTAATGGTAAAAAAGAAAAATCATCTGAGTTTTCTGTCAAGGCAATGAAAGATTCCCTCAACAAAAGTAAAGGATGTCCCATAATTCAAGCCAAATTTGAGTTTTGCGCCATTTAATAGTACAGTGATGCCAACGTACAAAAAGATAACAAAGCATTTTCACTGTTTAGCAATATTTTTAAAAATAATGAAGATTTGTCAGCTACAGTCCAGAATTATCGAATCTTCAGTGATGAAGCTCATTTTCATCTTGATAGCTTCGTTAATAATCGTCAAAATTGTCGCATTTGGGGTTTAGAAAACCCACGAGTAATTGATGAGAAACAAATGCATCCACAAGGCGTGACTGATTTTGGGCGGATTTTGGGCCGGAGGCAAAGTAGTAGTGAACCCAAACTGGACCCCTGTGGGACACCATTTGGGACCGAAATGACATCCGATCCGTCTAATTGACTGCATCGTGTGAGAAGTTAAATAGCTGACGCAGCTTATCACACGGGTTTGTATGTACAACAGTGTCAAACGCCTTCGAAAAATCTAGCAACACTAAAAAGGTCACCTTGTCTTCATCTATCTTTTGCCGTAAATCTTCGATGACGTTCACTACGGACATTATACAACTATGGCCCTTCCTAAAACCCGATTATAGTGTTGTCATCAAATTGTTGGTCTCAAGAAATAGGTTCATTTGTTTCTGTAAAATCCATTCAAAAGAAAAGGTATTATAAGGTTCCTGTCCATTTGAGAGTACTTTCGCTAGTAAACTCTCGAGAGTTTCTCTCGGGTGGCTGTCCATTTGAGAGTAATAATTTCGAGATTTTAATATCGAGAGTTTTTTGATAACATTTTGAGAGTAGATTCCCTGAGAGTACTCTCATAACCGTGTCCACTTGATACTTCTTCTGCTAGTTAAAAACACAAACTGACAAAAAACTATTTTTATGAAAATAAACTAATTTTTTAAATGTTCCACTTGTTTCGATGAGTTTGTGATATAAATAAAATGTGTTCTAATTTTTATTGCCATATTGTCAGTCAGATGTGTTCCCAAGTAAAAGAGCGAAATTTGGCACGGAAAAAACAAGTTCTTCCTCTTGGAACTTTGGAAAGAAAAATTTCAGGAATTAACAGAAATGTCAAAATAAAATACGTGGGAATGGCTTTCATGATTTATAAATCACTTCGGCCTAATTAAGTTGGTGGGAAACTACGGATATATCGTCGTCGTAAGCTCAGTGAAGGGTCTTCTCTTATAAAGAGCTTCAAATTGTAGACGCTCATCAGGAGGAATTCAGGGATTTTTAACATTCGGCAACAAGTGAAATGGAATATATAATTCAATCTGTTCGGCCCACTATTTATAAAAAAAAAAAGATACCAAATGAGCGTGTATTGGTAACATTATGAGTTGATTTATTTTCTCCGATATTCAATGTTCTGCCATGTCGACTCTCGACAGCTACTCGCAAAATACCAACCGTGTTGGAATTTTGAGAGCTAATCTCCGATAGTGATCAGAACATGTGTCCACTTGCGAATGACTTTCAAAAGGCTCGAATCTCGAGAGTAAAAAGTTAACTCTCCGCGAACTACTCTCAAGACTATGTCCACTTGCGAGTTTGCTCTCGAGATCTGCTTGAGAGCTGCTCGCAGCATTTCTACTCTCAAATGGACAGGCACCTATAGAAATGGGCCTGAAGTCGGTACCCTTTGCATTTTTTGGTATATGTACTACTTTAGCCAGGTACTACTTGAGCTTTAAGAATCAAGGGTTTATATCGTCGAGTTCAGTTGCGGAAGATTTAATAGAGAGCAGGCTTTCAACGACCTTAGTACAATTGACATTTCTAAAACCGAAAAATGCTACTATAGTTTCTGCTTGATTTGATAAAAACTTCTGTGAATCTCTTGCTGAGTTCAACAAATTAGAGGTAGAGGATGCAATTGCAAACTGCCGATTAAGAGCATTACAATCAACCTTTTCAAAGCGGCTCGACTTGTCCATGACCTTCCTTTGTCCACAATAAAAAAAAGTAAGGGTTGCCTCACGGCCTTACGGGATCTATTTGTGAAATAGCATCTCAGGTGACAGAATTCATGTAAAAGTCCATCATTCGACAAGCAAATCATAATTACCAATAAAAGCGCCAAAGCAAGTGACATCTTATGGTACGCTGTCCAAACCAGGCACACCAACTTTACCCAACCACCCTAAGATCAGCCCCTCGATAGAACCTACCCTCTACTCTGATGTGCCTAAATCACAATTCCAATGAATCAAAATAAGATAAGCCCAAGTCATTCTCGCGATTTTCATTGTAGCTAACAATGTTATCATTAGATACCTGCGTATCAGCCATCATATCCAGCAGCATTGTCAACAGGATTTGCAAAATATAGCAATTTATTATCCACTGATTGTGTTGTGACACATTGTATATCAAATGTTGAATGTGTATTTTTCTTATCGACTTTCCCTATTTTCAATCTTTTTAAAAGGGGGGGACACGAACACCCGCAGTTGTTATCCTTTCATCGTGGGCATCGCGCACAGCACATACAAGAGCTCTGCTCAAAAGAAAAAATAAAATACTAAATGAACCAGAAGATTCATTCGAATAAGGATATCGAAAAGAGAAATCGCTTAACCGCACATACCGTGAAGTGAACATGAACAAGGAGCGCTCAAGACGCGCTGCCAACGTGAACGAATTTTCAATATCCCTGAAGTGCGCCCTCTCGCTTCCACTATATGAATGCGTGTTTGTGTGATGTGTGCCAGAAAAATGTGTTTTCGAGATGAATACCAATACCAAGTTACCAGCGAGGACGAACCGAAACTTTTCGCTTCTTTATCACCGTTATTTGCCAAAAAAAAACATTTCATACATAAATATATCAAATAGATAGAGATAGAGATAGTGCGATGTCGCTTTCTGGTGCGAGTTGATGCATGACAGGAGTACCTACTACTCGTATGTGCTTGGCAGACAAAGTCAGAACGATAGGATCATTATTCTGGCTCATCAATCACTAACTACATAACATTATCAAGCGATGTGCTGTCATAATCGAATGAATCCTTGATGTCATTTTCCCGATCTGGATGAGTATAGTCGTCGTCGTTGTCGTCTCAGTCGCCTGTCGCCACCGTCAGGGGATCTCGTTTTTGGTTTTTGTTTTGGTGGAGCTTGATATTTGTTTGTCAAAGAGATAACGTATCCTTGGGACGCGAAATAGAATAGCGACAGCAACACTTTGTGCTTGTGAGTGGCGGCGGCGGCGCTTCAAATTGGATATTGTATGGTGAGGTCTGAGGTGACAGTGAAACGTGGAAAAGTATGACGGATGATGTTTGACTTTCTTGATGCATTAATAACGATCAATTTTTGATGAACATATTTTTTCCAGTTATCGGCAGCCGTTAAGCAAACAGGAAAGGGTTGAAAAACAGTCGTTTTTGATGCGTGATTAGGTACAGAAGACTTTGAGGAACTAATGTAGTGATGGTCGAGTGTTGTAAGATTTAATTTCGTATAGCATTTCGCTATGGTACAACGGATATTCCTATCACGTTTTTATTTTGTTTTTCTGACTATAAAAAATTAAAAACTAAACAAAAATGGCTTAGAGTCCTCATGACTTCTTATTTCTTATAAGATTTTCGTCTATTCGATTTCTTGAAGGTTCTAAAGCAGACCGAAGATAAAATGATTTAAAAATGTGAACTTAGTTCTAATTAGTTATAATTAGAGTTGTACATCAAAATACAACAAAATATTTGAGCCAAAAAAGGTGTTCCCTCAGCTTCGGCGCCCCCACGTTTCTCTACTTAAAGCTAGCAGTAATTAAATAAATAATTGAAACAGTAGGTCTGCAAAGGACCCTATATAGGCTTAGGGTCTTACAACCATCCGTTCTTAAAATATCTTCGTATTTATATATTATTATTATTTTTTAAATACTTCTCCCGGGAAAGGCGAACTTATAACGCTTCAACAGCGCCCCGAGATGCTTGCAGATGTATGTTAGTTCTGCACTTAAATTGCTGCAAATTATAGTCTTCAGGAAATATATCCCCAGAAAGCGAGTTCCAGAGTTTGCTTGTCCTGTAACAGAAGGAGTTTTGGAAAGTTGATGTCCTCGCGGTTGTCAAGTGTACTGTATGGTCATGAGCATTAGCAGCCTGTCTTGTGGAGCGCCCAAAAGTTGCATTTCGGGGGATAATGTCTTTGAGTTCCTCAGAACATCTACGATGGAAGTACCTATAGAACAAGCATAAGTCAGCGACTTGTCTTCTGTGCACCAACGGTTGTAGATGTGATGTGAGTGTAGTAGAGTCTCCAATAAGTCGAACTGCTCGTCTCTGTTTGAGGGCAGATTCTGTTTGGGGCGCTATAAATTCACTGCGAATGCCATCTCTACTCCGGGATCTGCAAAATTGAGCCACTATAAAAAAAAATGCTGCAGAATAGAAGCGCAAAACTGCTGCAAAAGGTCGATGAAGTAGATAAAGAGACTATGTTCCACTTAAAGACAAAAGTACTTTAAAGATCTCTAACAAAATCTCTATCTTAATAGAGCGGAGGTAAAAGCTCGCAAAGGGGACTGCCCCAGCCCAAAAATGGCCAGCGATGACACCTAAAACCTACACGGACGGAACGCCACCTATAGTAAAAGTTCCAAGTGAAATAATAGTGGCAATCCGAGAAGCGTCTACTAAGTCATTTGCTTCTAGCAGAGGACAGCAAAAAGTGGACATTCAGAAGTTAGGAGTCCAAAAAGGCAGATTAAACTGAAGTCGTTATCAGGTTTCAGTTCCCCCGTGAATTTATATTGACTGGCAAAATATACTGGCCAGGAACTGGCTAACTTTGGAAAGCATGCTTAGGGTCAAGACGAAGAAGCACAGAAGCGACCTCAAAATGCTTACATATTCATTTTTTTTTTGTAATTTAGTCAGGGGTGTACTAAATTTGTTGTAAGTTGATGCAAGTTCCAAAGTCATGACTGGTCAAGTATAATAGCTAAATTAGTTTTGGAAAAGGGAACTTCTCCCGGTTGTAAAGTGGACTGATAGTAAGTAATGTGTATCGGTTGCTTCTCTTGACGAGCGCTTTTAAGTCGCAATATTGTTAAGTTCCTCTTAACACCTGCCATATTTATACAATTGTAAATACAGAAGAGCAGGAGCTACTTTTAGTGAAACTGTTTGCATCCGTATGTTGTAAATGCTTTGGAAACGAGGTCCATATGTAAGACCGATAATCGAGGCCTGGTCCAACCTGAGCTTTATGGAGAATGATGAGCTAAGGTACCTCCTTGTTCTACACAGCTAGGTATATCACTGATCTGGTGATGACATTGAATAACTGCGGTCCTGCAATGCTATCTTGATTGTGACTCCGAGAAGGAATACATGCGCCTTGGGATGGATGGGTTGATGGTCTATTTTTATTAGTAGTACAACAGTCTCTTCTTCAAAGTTCAAACTCCACTCCATAATTAAAATAATTGTGCGAAACTCACAAGCCAACGCCATAGGCACTATTTTTCATAAGTCTGTTCAATTAGATATGTACTTGAATAGGCGGATGGCGGATGGCATTGACATCATTGGCAGAGCATAGCGAGCTGTCACTAGAGCAGAATCGGCAAAAAATGGGCTTAGTCGCGAACGACGGCGGTACCAATAAGCTGTCATCAAGACGGAACACACATTAACAACGAATCGACTGGAACATCATAATAGACAGCTACTATAACTTTCAACAACGAATCGACTGGAACATCATAATAGACAGCTACTATAACTATCAACTCTGAGCTCTGAAGTGATATCACATCAGGAATCAAGAGAATTTTATGGGCCTTGTCAAGAAACTGTAACGATTGACTTGTTTTTTTCGCCCGTCCGAATGTTCATAAACATTTAGCAAATTTTACTTTTGCTAAATTTATTTCAGTTAGTTTTTGTTTGAGAAAAAAAAAAAGGATTTGTCATTCAGAATAAAACATTTAAACGAAAACGTTCATCGTTGAAATAAATTAATACAAATAATAACATTTAGAAGAAATAGCAAACATCTTCCACGATTTAGCCTTAAGTATTGGCTTAAGAAATATATAAGGAAAGGTTAAGACTTTTAAAAATTGTTTTTTTTTTTTTTGTTTATTTTATCTCATATAGTCATTCTATGACTCTTCGATTCGGAAATATTAAAAGCCTTTATTTGTCTGACCTTAATAAAAAGACACAATTAACGAGTTTTTAAGAAGAAAAAATTAAAATAAAAGAACGTAAAACAGCACAAAATAATAATTACCTAACCTAAATTTTAATCGTGTTAGAGTTTAAGTTTTGTTTTTTTATTATTATGTATTGTTATGTCCATTTAAGTTTGTGTTGTTGTTAAGTTTAATTTTGTGTTGTGTATTTATTAGATATTTCATTATTTTTAATCCTAACAAACTTTTAAACTTCAAGAATTCGTGTGCACCGACTTCAACAAAATCCAAGGTACACTTTTGATTCATTTTTTATCTCTATCGTAAAATTAACATTAATATTTAAATTCTCAATTCTTAGTTTTAGTTTTTATTTTGTTTTATTAATGTTTTTTTTTCTGTTAATGATTAAAAATTAAGCCATATTTATTTTTGTAATTAAAATTTGAAATTTGATTATCTAAGAATGAAGGCTTAATTTTTATTTGATAACCCATAGATGGAGTAGGTCGCGGAGGAGAAGCGCTCGTTTAATTTAGGGTTGATACTATCTACATGGATGGGGTGGGTGGCCAAGAAGTCCTATATCGCCAACATTTAGGACTCCACATCTTGATGATTTCCCTTCTCTTTGGAATTATTGTTAAATTTAGAGTTGAAATTTGTTGTTCTGATTTTTAAATGTGTACTATGCTGTCGCCTTGAACCAGCCCTTAGCCGGGATTGCTTCATCAGCAAGATTTGCCACCCTTCTCTCCAAAGTATAGTTTCAAAACACAGATGAAACTCTTTATAAGATCTCATTCCTCATCATTCCAGTCCCTCTATATGGCGCAGAAGCATTGATAATATCGATGGCCTATAAAGATATTTTTGGTTGCTTTAAGTGCAAAATTCGTCAGACTCACTTGAGATGACGGGACTTGAAGAAATTGATTTAAAAGCGAACGAATTCAGCTCGTAGAGTATAGCCACATCGATTTGGTCAGAAATGTTCGAATTAGTCATCTAAGATGGCTGAGACGTGTAGCGCAAATTTACAATAGCTTTCTGTATAGAACAATCTTCAACCCAGACAGATAATGCAGACGATGAACACCTGGCTTTAGGTAGTGCACACAAGTGAAAGGGCACATCAACCAACTTGGAGTGCGCAACCGTAGGCAGTTAGCCAAGGACCGCGCTAACTAGAAATGCGTATCAAATTAGGTCCAAGACCAGTGGACTGTGGCGCTACATAAGTGAGAAAGGCACCTGCGATTAAGTCGTGCACATTTCTTTTACTAGTACCATAATATCTACTAACCGCAACTGTGCGTTTCTATTTACAAATGCAAATTCGATGTAAGAATCCATGGACCAAACTAATTTAGCTGTCTCCAATTATTGAAACCGCAATTCATTATTCTGAAAATCACAAACCTTTCCCTCCGCCAGGATGCTATAAGAATAATCAAATTAATTAAACTTACCCCAAGGATCATACTCATTTCTCCATTCCACAGTAATATACTTCCTTCCTTATGGAACTCTTACCCTTCAACAGCAAAAAAAAAAAGAAACCGCTTCCTCTTTCATACAGCTACCGCAGAGAATGGAAAACGAACAAAAACTTCCACAAAATACGCAGAGAAAATTTTAAAACGCAAACTTCGTCATCGCTTTGAGAAAATTATTCAAAATCAAAAACAGACGAAGCATCCCCACTTTGAAAAGGATTTACTTTTTCGTATCTATCCCTACCCTATTTATACTCCTTATCTCTACCGATGGTAGAGACAAAACTTTCGAATCATATTAGGAAATCCTTAAATCCACCACAGGAACCTCTCCTTGGGATACATCTTGGGCATATAAGGAGGAATCACAATTCCCCTAACGAGAGGACCAGAGAACAATAAAACGTATAAGTATATGTATGAACGCTCGCACATACGCGAAATAAGGATTCACTAGCGGGACAAAATATAGTTGGATAAGAAACAACACAAACACCAAACGAAACGAGTGTATATCAACAAAGATGACTAGTAAACATATAACTTACGGTTTCCTTGTTATTCTTTGATTTCGAAAGGACATCCTCCAGCCAAATCCATTGTTTTTCCGAATCCTGATTTTCATACTCCGATAAAGCGCTGACACGTCCACCGCCATCTACCACCATGCCGGCGATGGTACCTATTCCACTGTTGCTACCACCGCCACCAATCTGACTGCCGCGGGACATATGGTGATGTGACATACCATAACCACTGCTGCCATCACTATGGTAATGATGCTGATGCACTCCTCCGTGATGGTAGTACAAGTTTTTGTATTCCGTGGAATCCATGCCGCTGTTGGAACCCCCATTTGGCTGTCTCTGCTTGACTGCAGCCAAGTGGCTTTGCGAGTATTTCGGGTCATGTCGCATGAAATTTGTATTCAGGGCGATTATCCTTAGACGACTTTTTGTTTGTTCAATTGAATAGTAGCCACCTATGTTGGAGACAAGGAAATACAGAAGCAGTATTAGCATATGTGAAGAAAGTATGGAATACAGGATTATATATTTTTTTCTCTTCCCATATTCAAGTTTATAGCTGCGATTTGGCGGTCTTTTTAAGCCAAAAAGATATGATACTAGATTTATTTTATGATACCTACTCTCGAAAAAAAACTCATCCATCAATATCCGATTGGAAAACCCCAAAAGGATGTACACAGATTTTTTTTTGTACACCATGAGTCACTGAACATACGGACATAGACAAAGAAAAAAAATGTAAAACGATATCTATAAGCAAACACAAACCTTTTTCAAATGTATGCAATGCCTCTGATGGCAACCAGTGTCTCCAGAGTTCACCCATCCATCGGAAGTTTGTATTCGTACCGTCCTCGTGACCCAGCACGGGAAATACGAATTGCGATGGGAACGTTCGACCCAGTAAATCCGTGATATTTCGCAGGATTTCCAATTTTTTCGTCTCGGAAATTGGATGCGCCGAATGTGATAAGCCATCACTGTAATAGAGAAAAAAAAATTAAATTTGAATGTGAATTTGCCAATACAAAAACTTTTACCATAGAAATGAAATAACATTTTATAGAGATAAACAAACTACGTAAACATACATACAATGGCTGTGTGTATGTAATACAAAAATGTTATGGATTTTGCACAGTTCGATTAGTAATTTTTAAAACGGATTGAAATTCGTTTGAATAATCATTCATATGTTCGAGGAACTTTTAAATATTTATTTATTTTAACAGTCAAAAAAATGGCACATATTCCTTATAGTATAACATGTAAAATATTTGAAAAAATTTAAATCTAGGTACTCTGTGTGTGATTTGCTTTATTTTTGCTTTTCCTTCCCAACTAGAGGGTTTTATGTAGGAAACTAGCTTTGCCCGCAACTTTGTTCGCGTAGTGAAAAATAAGTAGCTTAGTTTATTTAGATACCTATAATAATCATATTAACTAAACCCATCATAATATCAGGCCAGTTTCGGCCATCTGCGCACATCCTCAGACAAACATTGAATGCATTGGCATGGGATATTATGCACATCGCATGCTTCTCCTTCCAGTCTCACAAACAAAGAGAAAACACCAAAATGGAGAAAACTATTAGTTTCAATTCAATACCTAGGGAAACGCACCCAATTTGTATTCACCCCACCACACTTCCAGTTGCCTGATTTCATCTCACTAGCCATTTGCGCATTTTCCGGTTTATTATAAATAATGCAAGCTTCCATGTGCACCCACCACCACAAAGCAGAACTACGATCAAGAAAGACCCTTAATTTTTTGTTTGTTTCGTATTGAATAACTAAAACTGATAATAGCCAGGAAAAAAATATATGTCGGTTAAAAACTGTTCCAAAGGACGTGGCTATGAACGGCGTAGCCTAAAACCATCTCACATCTCACATCCATCTTCAGAAATATTTAAAAAAATATTCATTGTAATCTGTCTACTACTATTTCTGACTGTTTCGCGCTTTAAAGTAACAGAAAAAATTCATACAGTTTTATGTTTAGGAAGATTTTGGGTTTTCATTAAAACCTTAGACTTTATTTATACGAAGACCTGTTTAGGATAGTAACTTCAAAGGCATTAACATTGACCTACTTTCTGAGTTTTAACGGCAGCCGGAAATTACGCCAATTCCCAAAAAAAAAAAAAATTCTTTACATAAGTCTGTCCCTTCCTAGGAAGAAATGCCAGACTTTTCTGACAATCGTTCCGGAATTTCAGGCATAATTTCCAAAAAGGTGGCCATTTCTGATTTCTAAAAATGAAAAAAAAGTAAATAAATAAATAAATGCCACACTCACAGAAAAAAATTGTAATATTTACAATTTACTGCGTAAAATTTACAATTTTAATTGTAACTATAGTCATTACAATTTAATAGAAAATTTCGCTTATTTTTTACTATTTTTAATTGTAAATTTTTATTTTTTAAATTTTGTTTTACTATCTGTTGTGAGAGGTCACATTTTCTGAAGTTTTATGACTCGGCGGTAAATCTGTTTGTATCAACTGGCCGATGGATAGGTCCCTCAACGGTCAACGGCAACTTGGTTATATCCATTTTGTGAAGAATTTAAACTGCATCCCGACTTCCTTTGTCTGGAAAGCTTCGATTCTGATGTCACAATGAAGGAAATACCCTCGCGGTTCCCCAGCACGATAAAAAAACAAAAAAACACAAATTTAAAAAAAAAAAAAAAAAAAAATAAAAATAAAAAATTGCAATTAAAATAGAAATTAACCAAATTTGCTATTTAAATTGGAAATACATATATGGTTTTACAATTCGGATAGTAATAGTAAATCCTTTACAATTTTTTTCTGTGTGTGCAGAGGTAGCTACATGTTTAAAAAAAAAATGTCAAAAAATGGAGGCAAGCGAGCGTGTTGAGCGGAGCAGCCCCCTCTCCGCGACCGGGCTGCGTTACTAGCAGCGTTACCACTTGTACTACATATGTAGTACTGTGCTACATATTTGTTTGATTTTTCAACGCTGTACTACATACTACATTTTTACCCTTAAGTACATACTACATTTCTTAAGCTCCGCCTAATGCCCAAGCCACAATGGCGCTTTGCGGCGTGCGTGCGTTGACAGATAGAGTAGAACCAATGCTTTCATATGGGCAAGCCAGAATGCGGCTTCAGGCTTCGGGTCGCGTTGTGATCGTAAATATCGTAAAGTTCAACGCGGCGCCCAAGTAGAGCAACTTTCTACTTTCAGTGGCGTTGGACGGCTTTGACGTTTTCTTTCGGTTTGGTTTGTTCGATTTGATAATATTTAAAGTGTTAGAGCATATGCCGTTCATTGTTGGAGTTGCATGGATTCACTTAGGTATATACGTACCTAATCGTTTTTAGTAGCCTATGAGGTATTTTCAATACAAATTAATTATTTTACTGTGTGGAAATGACGAATATTATTTTTGTTGTAATGCTACTAGTGATTTCTTTAGATTGTTGATAAAAAAAATATGTGCTCCAATGTTATGTACACGCTTTTGATATTTCAATTTTGTCTGAAACTACTCTATTCTTCATACAATTTATTAACGAGATAAACATTTTTGTTTAGAATATTTATAGTTTCTTTTTCTAGTTGAGGGTAAATCTAATTTCCTGCGATGTGCAAATGATAGGTATTATTTTATTACTTGGTTTACCCGCCTTGGTTTGCTCGTGCCAATGAATTGCATTGCTTAGATATATTTTTTATTGTCCATCGGGACAATGCACATGAATGTGCGCACCTTAGTCCGACTTTGACCCAACTTCACGGGAATTCTCTGGCCAATAGATATCGAAGATTCCCTGTAAATTTGATCTCAATCGGCTGGTAGGGTTTGAAGTCCGTACATAAGAACATAAAAAAATTTCTGGACAAGACAGGGAAGATCTTCGCTGAAATATAGCAAAAAAATTACCCTAATTAGGTCGTAAAATCCTTTCAATATGCATTGTCCGATGGGTGACCGGATGTGGTAAAAACCCAGAAGCAGTACCTGCGATCGCAGTCGTCCGAATGTCCAGCATACCACCAGATGTATACATATAATTGAAATAAAATATAAATATAAATTGAAAAATTAAGTAAATCGTCGGTATCCATATTTGAGAATTTATAAATGGGGGGTTTTTTTAAATAGCCAAACCAAGTTTTTAACAAAATTGCACTTCTCTATTTAAGTGACTGAACTTCTTTCCACAGCTCAGATAAATGCTGTCCATTTGGTAATATTGCTCACTTAAATCGTTTTACAAGAAGTATTCCACAAAGTAATCAATTCACAATTTTAAGGGAAGGGATTTTCGATGTAATTTACCCATATTTTCTCAAATAAACTAAAAATCTACCTGTATCGCCTGAAACGCCTTGCATGTACCTATGTACATTGAATTCACAGGCAATTCTTCCACAAAATTATTCCACGACAATAAAAGTGAAAATACATTTTATTGATATTTATTTATGATTTTTTTTTTACTATTTTCAACAAATTTCCTCTTAATTCGTGCATTAAAATAACAATTACAAGCAAAAAGGAGTAGTTGCATTCTGCTCTGAATTCGTACATAACGTAAGTACGCAACATAAACCAAACAGAACTTTCAATCTCTCCTACTCTAATCTCTCAACGCGCCAACGCTCTGAAGCGCCATTTAGTTTTGGAAAAGTGCGGCTTGCGCGCGTTGACATAAAGTACGGTAAAGTTTCTAAAACGCCTGTCAACGCACGCAAGCGGCAAAGCGCCATTGTGAATTGGGTATAACCATTTTATTTTTTTACGAAAAACTTTTCTTTTGTAATTTTTCCCACTTTTGCTTTTATAACTAAATAAATAGATATACTTAGAAACTTTGCATCATTCTAAAGTATGTATATGTAATTCTTCAGCTGAATGCTTCCATTTACGTACGACATGAAGTGTTTGTCTCCGTCTATCAGCAGAATTAAGACAGCTGATCGTCAATTAAAATATGTTTCTTATTGTTGATTGTTTTTCTTGGGCTGCACCTGCAAGCAATTGCAAATATGGATCGGTTTTTGTACGGATTCGGATTCCGAATTTTTAGAAACATAACAAGTAAAAACAGGATTAAGTATACTGTTCTGCGTTCTGAAATTGTTTGCGTAATGTATCAACTCTGCCATATTAAGGCAAATTAATTCAATCCGGCATTAATAAAGAATGTGTGCAATGACAGTCAGTTCGGTCGAAGTCTGAAATGTTGACGGACAAAACCAATTTCCCTTGTCAAAACTTGGATTGGTGCGTTTGCCAAATTACATAAGGCCAAACATATCTCATAAACTAGTAAAATGAGTTTATGAGATTACTGATGTGTCAGCCGAAATCTGCCTAGTGATACTAACTACTAGATACTTTGATGAGTGTGCTGTAAAAGATAGATGTATTGGATTTCAGCAGCTCAAGGAAAGCAATTCCGAAGAAATTTTTCAATCAATTCTGTGTGAATGCAAAGACATAAATATCGATATTTTAAATGCAATTGGTTTTTGCTCTGATAAATGCCTTAGTAATGCGGGGACCCCTTAGCGGAGTGAGTGAGAAACTGTCCAATATCTGCCCAAATCTATTTTCAAAAGGATGCAGTAGCCACAACCTACATTTATGTTCATCGGCTGCATGCAAACTCTTGCCAATAAGTATAGGTACTAAGCTCTATTAAAGCTTCACAATCAATCAATAAAAAAAAGTTTAAAAAAACATATGGTACTACATTCTGCTTAAAAATGATACATTTTGTTGGCTAACGTACTACATTTGATTTAAATTTTAGTGGCAACGCTGGTTACTAGTTTTTCCACTAAATTTTTACTAATAAATAACATATTGTGGGCGCAGTAGCGCAGTGGTTAGTGTGCTGGACTGCTGTGCGAGGGGATCCCAGGTTCGATCCCCGGAAAAACACAAATTACATCTTAGTGTTTTTTCTACTGCGCCACCTCTCGCGAACGTCTGACAAACATCCGAGAGTATAACTCAGCGTTCCCTCCCTTTTGGTTGGGCAGAGTTCTCATCTCGGTGGAAAATAGTACTCAAATGGCTTCCAAGGTAGTACGTCTCACAATGCACCTAAACTAAAGTGTACTTTCCAAAATTATAATTTCTATCAATTTTATATTTATTTTTTTATGGTATGATTTGTTTTTCTATAAATTGCTTAGTTGTAGTTTTAGTCGGCTCTCACATGAGGCAACAATCAATTTCAGGGTTTCAGTTTCAGGTTTGAAATCAGATTTAGCATTCATTATAAGGGGCTTAACAATGTTTCTAACAATTTCTTTAGTTGGGGTTGGGGGGGTTATATTTAATAAAAGTTTCGATATCAGCTATCGTGTCTATCAAGGGTAGGCGTAATGGTTTGGGGGTGTAATTTAGGCCTTTGTTCAAAACTTCACTTGACAAATTAATGACCAAATTATCCACCGTTATAGGTTTTATTCTTTTGGTCCCGATGCAATCGAGATTGTTTCCGCGTTCATATTTTAACCGGAGTAGTTTGTTTGTTTCGTTTGTTTTCGAAAAGAATATTACTTTTTTTTTGCTAACACATACTCTGAAAATTTAACCAAGAAGCAAAATCGATGTTGTTTAAATGCTTTGTTATCTTGAGATGTAAGTGATATATGTAGCTTTAATTCGACAGTGGATGGATTCGAGAAATGGTGTTTTATTTCCAATTGGAGCCATTTAGATTTCGCAACTGAAAAAACTGTAGCCGTTCTAAAATTAACTACGGAGCACTTAATTTTTATAAACTGAGGGAACACTTTATTTTTTCTACAATCTTTTAGGTAACATATATCAGCTTTTATCCTCTTCATCTTTTCCACTAAGTGTGTAATTTTATTCAACAAACATCAAATAAATTTGTATTAAAGCAAAACCATTTTTCACAGTTTTCTTTAAAAATTGTAGAAAAAGTCCAAAATACGAAAAGCGTTGCAAAAATTGTGCAAACATAGAAGTTACCTCCCCAATAGTATGAAAATACATCAAAAAGGCAGTGGACAGATTTACCAGTCAATTCTTGGACTTTGCTGAAGCTTTGACTTAGTTCCAGTGTATACAGAGTCAACTTCGTTTCAAATAAATAGTTGAAAATCGAAGAAATTCTCATTATTCCTGAAAGTTTTATGTAACGGAGTTTACTCTACTCAGTGTGACAGTGCTTTACTATTCTAGCTCCAATAGTAAATTAATAATATTTATTGAGTAAATCTTCTTCTTAAAAAAAAAGTAGGTACATATAACATTAGAATTACGTAGCTTACAGTTTTAATTGCACCATAATGTCCATTGTTCTTAGTCGTACTATTATGTATTATGCACATTTTACCAATTTTTAAAGAAAACAAATCTCTCACTATATAAAGTCAATTTTTGTTCTCTTACAAAACGTTTTGTGATTTTGTGTTATAATTGGGCACTTTTTTTATATATATGAAATTGACACTTCATACTAAAATTGTATGAGAAAGTAAAAAGGTCCTTATAAGTAGGTAATTAAGTACTCCTCAAGTGTCAGGTTTAGGAAACAAAAATATTATGTATATTTCGAAAAAAATAAAAATAAATTATGTTTATATTATATGTTATGAAATAGTAGTACGCGACGGCTTCAAAGTAGTGTCCGTACTCAGTTTATAAAAATGTACTCAAAATGAGCAAATGAGTACAATAGTAGCACGGGAGGGAACGCTGGTATAACTGTCCTGAAAAAGCTTCTCAATTCAGCCGTTCGGAATCGGCATAAAATTGTAGGTCCCTTCCATTCGTCCCAAAAATAGAAACTCACACAAAAGATGTCTATGTCAGAATTTTGCCATTTGCAGTGCAGTGAGAAATATTGAAATGGAAATATTACTGTCGTCAAAAACATTTTTAGTACCAACCACACACGACAATTGGCCAGTTGTTTTTTACCAAATTTTTAATGAAGCTATAAAAAATCTGTCGTGGGCGCAGTAGCGCAGTGGTTAGTGTGCTGGACTACTGTGCGAGGGATCCCAGGTTCGATCCCCGGAAAAACACAAATTACATCTTAAGGTTTTTTCTACTGCGCCACCTCTCGCGAACGTCTGACAAACATCCGAGAGTATGACTGTCCTGAAAAAGCTTCTCAATTAAGCCGTTCGGACTCGGCAGAAAATTGTAGGTCCCTTCCATTCGTTCCAAAAATAGAAACTCACACAAAACGAATGGTTGCGAGAAGCTAGGCCTTGGGTGTCTACCGCCTGTTGCGCCGCTTATTTATTTTTTTTTTTTTTTATAAAAAATCTGTTTGTAGATTATGCACTCGATATGAAGCCCGCTTCTGGAACTTTATGGAATGCGACATCCGTTCACTAGCTTTTCAACTAGTTAAGATAAATAAATAACCAACATGTTTTTAGTTATGGAGAAGTGCGTCTGGAAGGACTGATATTATATTACCTACTTTTGATATAGATTGGAGTGTTTTATAAAAACAGCATACATAATAATTATACCCATTTAGCTTGCTTTCTTCCTGAAAAAGCGATACCCCGATCGATCTTTAGCCAACTGAGTTCAAGTTGACCGAAATCAACCTAAGATAAGGTGATATCTTCCTCTACTGCATTATCCTCGCTGGGTTAAAGTCGAAAATTCATTGGTTCGGAGCGCTGTTACTATTCGCGCGCTATTCGCAGTAAATGTATAAGCCATTTTAGAATTTCATTCTCCAAATTCATTCTCCGAATCCCGTCAACGCAAACGGGAGCGAAAAACGACCAACATTTGCCTTCGCTAATGTCCATGCTTCTGCGTAATAAATTAGGACTTGACGGAATATGAACCCTTTGCAGAGGTTGCTGTGATGAGAGAGTTCATGAGGACATAACTCATTTCCTATATGTTACTGCCCATATCCCCAACTCACCAGGCTCAAATCAATAGTCAAGTTATTGAAACTTTTACAAATTTTTAGGAATGGTTTGTACGTAATAATTTATTACAGCACTTAGGTAGAGTTAAAATGGGTAAGAGTCAACCACAGCATATTGGTCAATGTTAACCTGAGTCTGTTACGGAGTGCTCCTCGCCAATCCAAAAACCTAAAATTTTAGTCATCCGTAAAGGCAAATAAGTGAGAGGGGTCTTTTAAGTATTTTAGGAGAAACTTAAAACGTACTTGAATATAAATATATATGTAAATAATTTTATATAAGTACAAATTGCTGACATGAAATAATTTATTGCGTCCTAAAGAGTATATTTTGAAGCCTGAAGGGCTTAAATTTACCGGCAAAAATTATACAACAGCATTTATTCCATATACAAATTTTGTACCTACAACTACAATTGCCTGCCATGAGAATATTTTCAAGAAAATTATTTAATACACTCGTACCACACTCCTAGACCTAGATTAATTCAAGGATTCGTTGAATAATTTACAACGCGAATTTGTAATGAGTTGCGGGATGAGCAACAGGTAGACGCATTAAATCGAACGTAAACAATTTGATGGGGAAATGAGAAATTGAAGTAAATTTTGCGTATAAATACTCGACACAACCATGTGTTCACCATCAGAGATTTTTCATCTTCAGTGGGTTAAACATCTTACATACGAGAGCTTCAAGCACAATGTCCTCGTCCACATCAAAAGTTTTCCTATGCCTGCGGTGGTTGTGTTTACTAGTCATCGTCTTTGTTAACACACCATCTTGTGAAGGGTTGGAGAGGCTGTGTGGCCGTAAGTTATCCGATGCTCTTGATCTGATCTGTGTAAATGGTTTCGGTAGAAAGACAAAGAAATCAAGTAAGTAGTGGTCATCTATAAAAAGTTTGATCAACCAACACTCATTAATAATAATTTTATTTTTTAGTTGATCCACTGGACTATAATGAGGATAATGAGGACGACATGCCGGTAACATTCAAAGACTTTTTCTCGCAGATGTCACACAATTCGAATGCATTGACAAAGACTCGCCGACGAAGACATGGTGTTTACGATGAATGCTGCCGTAAGCCATGCACATATTCTGAACTTAATTCATACTGCTTGTAAAAGACCACTAACCAGTCTAAAGAACCACGAACACGAATACCTTACCTTAATTTGTGCCTTTAATGTCAAGTCTTACTTTATTGTTTTGTTATAATAAAATCGAAGAATATTGTTCAATGCATAATCTTATGTGTTATTATTATTTAATGGGCCGCAATAGGCCCCCTTCTCGTAAAGGAATTTGTAAATTTTGTTCTCATCCTACTGTTTTCATTTATTAATTTTTTGGAAAGAGTGTGACAACACAATAAGTCCGAAAATGGCACCTAACTCTATCTCACTTAAACTCCACCATGGAGCACTCATACGCAAAAGGACCATAGTAATACAAGCAAGGCGTCCATTGAAGCAAATCCAATATAACCATTTTATAGGAATTTCTTCGACTTTCGGAGAAAGCCGAAACTGCACTCCATGAAAAGATTCTGATTACAGTATCAGTACTCACCACCTAATCAGAGAAAAGGCAGTACAGGAACAATGGAAATGATTAGAATTATCGTCGCCCTCCCCACAAGCGTTGCAGACCATGGTGTTATTCAAGCCTAACGCAGTAAGATGTTTATCAAAAGCTAGGTATCCCGTAAGAATGCCAATAAATTGTCTCAAATGCCTCATATTTCTTACAAAAGTTTGTAAGTATGCGTTTATTCTGCCCACATCCTGCAAAGCCATGACCCACACAAATGTGTTCGTATAAAACCCATTCCTCAATAGAGGTCAAGGACGCAGAATGACCCAACGCATGTTCAATCATCCTATAATCCTTGATTAGCAATCTCATCTGATATTTCTTTTCCCGCAATCACAGTGTGACCTAGAACCCAGACAAGAGTTCAACATTGCGATCGAATGCAAAGACTGGTTACAGAGTTTAGCGATACTTCTTCTTAAGAATATATTCGGTAGCTATTAAGATAGCATAGACCTTCTCTTCAATATAAAACACGCATGCTTCCGAAACGAGTAATAAAGTCTAGTGTTGTCGATCCCATTCCAGGCTCATATTCTGACTGAAATTAGTCCTGAACGCAAGGAAAGTAGTCACAAATCTTGCATAGCAGATGTCATTGTATCAGACGTCGTAACCATGGAACCAGGGTCGTAGCGGATATGATACCTAAAGCCATCCCGCCTAACGCCTAAAACACATGTGCAGAAATTCTGAATGCTTCACTGCAAGCAGTACTGCAGATGAAACAGATGTGCAGAATTCAATTTGCAGTGGTTGCTGTCAATGCGAGGAAAAATACGAGAGTGCAACACAGACGACAAATAATTCCCGTCTCTTTTTTCCTCGTATGCATCAGTAGCTGAATTTAAAAATTCGATGCTGCCAAGTCTATTTAATTTAATTCACTGCGTTGATATGCAGTGGATTTAGAAATAGAGACATGTTGCAGTGCTGCGGTGGGTGCAGAATTTAAATTTGTATTACCACATAAGAACATGTGTATTCTAATCCTGCTGCGCAGTGAATTCTGCACGTGTGTTTTGGGCATAAGACTTTAGATTGTTTTGATAGTAGAGGCCATGATAAAGAGAGGTAAATCTAGCAGACCATCTAGACCAGACCCAGACGTACTGTGAAATGTTCCCATGCATCCGAGACAGGCCGTTCTTTGGAATTTAATGCAGAAGATAAACATGATTTTTTTTGCTGTTTGGTTTTTCAGCCTGATTTGTTTTACAGTTCACGCGTGATTCGTGACACGGTGTCAATGTAAAAAATGCTCAATTAGCGCTGCCATTTCACCATGGATAGACTTACGCCCAATCAACGTTTGCAAATCACTGAATTTTGTTACTGTTGAATTCGAGATAAATCACATTAAATGAACATCTTTCCTTTGATGATTATTAAAATTTATTTGGCTTAAACATAATTATACAAAGTGGCCTGTCTGACTGGCCGACAAGGAGAATGAGGGAGAAGTGTTTGGATTATGTTAAAACCCTATAAATGTCATACTAAAAATTCAATCAAGACAAACTTCACTAAGCTAAGGCTGACATTATACAGTAAAAAATGTGTTTCGTCCATTTTATGATCCTCGTAATCGTCCTACTGGGCTAAGTTAATAATCAAAATGGCCGTATATGGTCTGCTGAGCAACCAGAAGCATTGCAAGAACTGCCAATGCATCCCCAAAAATGTACCATTTGGTGTGGTTTATGTGCTGGTGGGCCGTAGTTCTTCAAATATGATGATGGCAACAACGTTGCGGTCAATGGTGCTCGATATCGTTCGATGATTTCTGAGCTTTTTTTTGGCTAAATTGGCTAAAATACGGATAAGCCAGCGACTGTTGCCGCCCTGGAAGAAAACATAACTCGTGTTATTGGTGGTTATACCAGTCGATATGTTGGAAAAAGTATAGGCGTAGTCGCTGTCAACATTCACGAAATAATATTCAAAAAGTATATTGCAAGAATTGATTTATCGACCCTATTCACAATTTCGTTGTTGTTTTTTTTTTTAATTTTAAAAACCAAACGCTTAAAAAATCACACAATTTACAAACTTTTTCTTATGGTGCTCTGATCACATGCTGACTGTTAGTTCCTACCAAGCTTAGGTATGTACCTATATAGGCGCAATTTAAAAATGTGTTCGAGTTCCGATTTAAATAAAACGAGTCCGAATTTTATTGTGGGGAAAATAAGTTAAAATACCCCACATTTATTAGTTCTCCCGTTTGCTCGTGACTCGAACTCTCTCCTGCTCCACAGACGGAGCAAGATTGACGCATACAATTTTATTTATAATCAAATACTCGAATGGCGAGTGTTGCCATTTGTAACAAAATGAATGTCCACAGCTGCGTAAGGCTAATGTCTCATAATGTATATTGAAATTATTCATTGTCCGATAAATTTCATCCCAAAGGATGAGTGAGCTATGTAGGTATAGACAAACGTACATTATTTGCGTCTACCCTTGGGGGGATGGATAATACGTTACTTATCACGATTTGCTGAACCAGATTTTTGTTCGCATCCATTAGACGTTTGAAAATATAATATTATTTTACTTCCTTACGTTATTCATCCGAGTGGCTGGGTAGCTCCTATTTCGCTTTTATATACCCACGCATACGTATAATCCTTAATTCCCAGTAAATCCCATATTTCCATGAAAACTCATATATGTACGAGTGGGTATGGGTACAGGTAAGAAACATACTATTTTCTGAAAACGTTCCTCGTAAATATGACGAAAGTTCATCTATCCAAACTCATCACTTAGCATTTGAAATGCCAAACAAATATACCGACATTAAAATTCATCGACCGCTAGACTCATCCTTCATTTCATGGACATACATAGATATATATGGGAATTACCATATTTCCCTGAAAATTGCTTTTCCGGAATGCAGATGTGACCTGCTGGATGAAAATTCCTATACTAATACCACCGCGCCGCGCGCCGCCCAGCCAAAAACTTGTCAGTCTTTCCTAAGTCGATAAGCACATTCATAATTAATCAATAATTATTATACACAGTATACCCATGCACTGCACGACCATAAAATAAGACCGACCCGGCGGAACTCATTTTAACTCATTAAAATTGTATAGGTACGCCTTAGAAATGCGTCTTCGGTTCTTGGCGAATGGATCCGTTGTATATACACGCTGCCGGCTTATTTCTTCCTGACATCTTCGCAGTACTTCAGTTCTTCAGTCTTCTCTTCTGTTCTGTTAGTTTTTATGCGCTTCTGGATGGTATAAAATTACCAATAAGAGTGCAATGCTGTTGTTTCATCAAAATTATTTACGACAAGTTCGACATCGCATCTTCTTCTCGCAAAGGATTTACTTAGGGAATAATAAGCATCCGGGTGGCTGGAGAGTGTGCTGCCAAATTCCTCGTCATTATGAAGAGGAAAAGAAGCCCCCGACTCGCGTACAGGTTAAAATTGATATCCTTCGGAAAAAGTTGATTGGAAATTTTCTTTTGAGCAGACTCTCTCAGTCGTAGGTATGACGTTGACGTACATTATTGAATAAGGAAACTTTTTCCTTCATTTTTCGTGTACATGTTTAGTGTTCAGTGTCAGTGCGATCGTGCCTTCAACGAGTGCCAGTATGCGATGGGGTATGAGTGGATACGAGTATCTGCAAGTTGAACATATTGAACAGTTATGATGTATATACGCAAATCGATTACTTGGGAATTTAAGGCTATGACGGAGGATTATGCGGTCCTTGTGTCTGCCATCCGCACAGCATCCTTGCGTTCGGGGTACTTTCTCGTTAAAGTGAAAGTTGAAATTGATTACATGTGGAACACCTGTTATGAATATTCAAAGTCATTGGATATAATTTGAATAATACGTTTGTACCTGAACATTATCATATTGGATTCCGGAAATTTTGTTAATCAAGTCGATAGGTCGCCAGCCGAGGAGGTTTGGGCAAGAAAGGAATGCGCAATGAGCGTGGCAGATAGAGTGCATAATTTAAAAGAAGCCAACTGAATGTGGCTAAAAACGGGATGAAGTTCAATTTAATTATAGATTCGATGGAATTTTTTTTTAATTTTGACTTTGGCTGGAAACGAAGTGAAATAGCTGTGAGTAGGTAGAGTAACGTTTAACAGATTCCTTGCAAAAACTTAGTGGCCAAAAATTTAAATAATAATTTTTTAAGGTAGGTATATTTAGACTTGGGTTAATAAATGCATATTCAGCTACTGTACCATAATAGCAATATCACGTAAATGTAGATATGCGTGTTATGAGCAGTAAATTTTGGTTTGAAATGTTTAGCTAACTATAGTAGGTACCTACCAAATAATATGTTGCCAAATTAGCCTATAAATATGCAACGATCTCGTCTTTTCGTACATTTAGCCTATAGATATGCAATGATTTTTTTATTCTATTGGGTAAATTTGTTTAAATCAACAATTCTGAACTTTGATAATTTTTTTTATGAAAAAAAGAGCTTGCGAAAAATCATCTACATACTTACAGAAGTTCGCCTTTCATTTTGTTTATATTTTATCAAATTTGATATTGAAATTTGGAAACTGGGATTTTTCAGTTGACATGTTTCAGTGCGGTCTATGTGGATTGAGCGTATGAAACTATAACGGCCGATTTCTTCACATGAGTACTAGTACCCGGTCTAGCTACCAACAAAAAGTTAGTATGTACTTGTGTATTTTATTTCTTCACATTGCTAGTACCGGAGCTAAATTTATCAACCGTACTAACGACTAATACGTCTAAAACTGGTCTAGTACCCATTTTCGACTATGAAATGTCATAACGGTGACAATTTTATGCTCATTGGGCGTCAAACATTTTGCAGGATGACTGAGTTTTATTCATAAGAGCAAGCATTTTTTGTGGGGGGGGGGGGGGGGGGGGCGTGGATTGAGCACTTTATCCTTCTTTTGAGCATATCCCAGATATGCTCTATGGGATTTAAGTCCGGACTACGAGCAGGCCATTGCAGTTTTTGAATACCGGCGACTTGAACAAATTCATCTACGATACTTGCTACATGGGGTCTTGCACCATCTTGCATTAACAGGAACTGGTCGTGTCCTATGAACCCCATATAGGGCAATACGTGTTCCTGAAGGATATCCTCAACGTATCACGTTGCATTTAATCGTTTATCAACGATAATCAATTCTGTACGTCCTTCGAAAGTTATTCTTCCTCATATACCATAATTTATTGAGCCTCCATGAAAAGCCACAGTTTCTGTGGTGGTGATGGGTAGAAACCGCTCTCCTCTTCTTCTCCATACACGTAATGAATAACGGAATTAAAGAAAAGAGATAAAAACTTTCCTGACCTACCTTCAGATGCGACATGTGTTAATAACACAAAAAAAATTAGCCATCGGATGATAACAGCTAGGTTAACCGTGAGTGTGGGTGCTAGTAGTCCACTACTAATTGAAGAACATAAAAAAAGTTGTTCTGGACAACCAAAATCCAGTCCAGCTAATACCGAGTACTAACTAATACTCGGTACCAAATTCAACTTAGTACTTCGTGAAGAAATGACTTGATACCTATTTGGGTAACTTCTGGTCTAATACCGGTACAAGCCCTAGTATACTCTGTGAAGAAATTGGCTGCTAATCAAGTGTTTGATTAATTTCTTTGGAGTGACAGCTGCACAAAATGCTTGTATACAATCCTCAATGCATTTGGGCTATAACTTTATAACTGCAATTCCGAAACCACTAGCGTTCTGTTGGAGATTGTAGAAGCGTTCTGTATTACTGAAGCCTCCAAGAAGAACCTTTATGTCTCAACTCAATTAAGAAGAAATGATTATAATGTCACCAACTATTCCCCTTGTAAGGAATGATTCTATTTATATTGACGAATTCTGGTTTTGGCAAACGTCGAACATAGGCTTCATGACTCAGAGGGCGAAAGACTTCCAACATCTATATGCATAAACTTTTGTGCAATTTGTTGAAGAAGCTTCTAATGATTTCTAGAATCGTGCGATTGGCTCTTTCTTACATTGAAAGTTTTAACAGCGAAAAGGATTTCTATTATTAATTTTTGTAGTGACCTATGCTTAGAACACGATCACACAAGTCAATTACGTGCCAAAGAGTAACATCTGTTGTCTCTCTATAAAAGAGCTTGATCCGCATTTCTGTTCTGAAGTCAGTCGATTCTGAGATGTGGAGCTGAGCACATCTAGTTGCTGCCGATCACCGGTCATTTTGAAAAGCTGTAAAAGGTACCAAAAGGCCCAAAGTCCCCGTACCGCCAGTTACAATAAATAAAAATGAATAGGCAAGGGAGAATAAAGATAAGCGAATGGTTTTGCTGCCTATCTGGAAGAAACCTTTAAACTGTAGCTTCTCTATCTCTTACATGATCATAATATACAAAGGGACATGGCACTACCCTTGCTTTGATAGCCGACGATCCTGCTAGCTAGAAGTAAGTAAAACAAGCAACTCCCCTGCTTGGGGTCACTGTTTTGGATTTGGAGTAGGCGCAAGGTTAGGTATACGAAAATTTCTTTAAATATTTTGAATTAACATTTTGGGGATTTTTAATTTGGTGGATTTTGATTTTGGGGAATTTGTGTTTGGGGATAATCAATTTGAGGATTTTTCAAAAAGTGGGAATTTTGGGGTTTGGGGATTTTGCACTTGTGTATTATGTAGGTACATATCCCCATTTTTAGCAGTGCCTATTGATTTCAGTTTCTAGTTTGTCGAAGATGAGCAAACAACAGACCAACCTGTTGCTAGTGGGGCTGACGGCACTGAACGAACTAGAGATTTTGATTGGTGATGACTGATGAGTTTCCTTGTGTGTGGAGTCAAGTCACCGAGTCTCCCACCCGAGTTGCCAACCGATTTAGTTTTTTTTTCAATTGCTCCGTGTGCATTGGGCCTAAACAATGTCACAGCAACAGTTTTACGAGCTGTCTTTCTCTGTTCGCGAGGAGTTGCATTCGGCTTTGCTGCATATTTTTGACGTCATTCATCATTAAACCAGCGATGGTCGTCTGCAACCTATAGCACATGAATTGCGGCGTCTGTGATGGCTTCTTGCATCGATACAACTGATCTTTGACACTTGATGCTGGCTTCTTGATACGCGATTGGCAATGCTTCTAGCAGTTAGTTCAAGAATAAATCTTAAAAATACGTCGATAGCAACACGATTAATTTTGCTAATAGCTTTTTTGATCTGGTGCCAGCCATTATTTCTTTCTGAATAAATGTAGCAGCTCAACGCCTTCCGCAAAGGCAACCTAAGTACAGCATACACTTGAAGTAATTTCGTCCTTACACGATTTAAACAGGAACACAAGTCTGATAAGTAGATGATTATGATACTGTTATCAAACAGTAGAAAAAGAAGAACAACCATTAGCCGCCTCCTAGTATCCCCTACCACACTTTATAGCACCGCGAACTGTGTGCCCACACCTTATAATTATCTTTTCATGAATTGCCCGCAGGGCGTTGCGAACTCTTCGCATAAATACAGCCAACTAAGAGAAATTATAATACCAACTCCACTTGGGCCGACTTATTATTTAGAACAAAGTTGAATGAACATCCCTCTAGCCCAGCGGCCTAATTCCACCCACCCAGTGGTAAACAACCAGCAATAAAATGCGAAAGCGCAACCATACCACAGAGAATAAAAAAACACAACTTTTATTACACCAACGCGTTTGTTGTTCTTACGTCCATGCAAATAAGGCAGCATTCCTGAAAAAAAAGGATGTAACGCCTCGTACCCTACGCTTCGCGGCCCATACGGCGACATATGTAGAAAAGATACTACAAGGATACACACATAATATACTTGGAAAATATGAACAAATATGTTCCTTTTCGAATACTTAATTTCACTTTGTTCAAGATCGAGTCAGGACCAAATAAATGTGTGGCTGTGGGTTAACACCATTATGTGTGTGAGTTTTTTTTTTTTTTTGTTCACTAATTTTTATTGCAAACAATGTCGGCACCCTAAGTTAAGGACGACGTCGACTGCTGGAGGGAAGAAAATGGGTCCCTTACTGGCGGGAGGGAATAGCACTTTCTCAAAAATACGCCTGTAGAAGTAATTAAATTCGCAGCCGTAAGCCCGCCATTTTATGTGAAACGAAAAAAAAAATATCCTTCAAAAATGCGTATAAATGTGGCATGCAAATAAAACGCTGGCGCTGGCTTTGGTACATCGCAAAATGGAACAAATGAACTTCATTTGGGTGTTACAATAGGTGGGTGGAGTTGGTGTTAGAAAGGGTTGCATAATTTACATGTTATTTGAAAGTTACACAAGTATAGGGTAAAAAAAAAGAAAATGAAGTAAAACCCAGCTGCCTTTTTGCCATAATTACGGGTACCTCACCTAATACAAAAGTGCGGGCGATTTTATGATGGTTTTAGATTTTGCTAAATAGCATTTATACTCGTATTTTGAAAGGTAGAAATACTTTCGTTATACTTTGAAAAGGGATAATAATGACCCAAGTGGACACATTCAAACAGACAGCTTTGGATTGGGAAACGTACGACAATTGTGTTTAATTTAACCATTGAAAGGAGTTTACCCTTCGAAATGTCAAGCATTCTACTGGAATCTAAAAAACACTCTTTTCAAAAAGAATTAGCTACATAAATAGCTATAAGATAAAACTTATGGCAGAAAAAACTCTTTGAACTAAATTAAAATTCGCGGAGTAGACTAATGGAACCGGTGCCTTTAACAAAAAAGTACAACCCGACGTTATTTAGGATAGATATCTTCCTAAAATACTGCACGACCTTGCTAAACCGTCAACGCAAAGTAGAAATTAATGGAAGTAAATGTTAACAGTATTTAGGCGTAGGTGGCTTAGCGTTAGTTTGTGCGTTAACAAAACACATCATCGCAAAACTGATTTCCTTCGTCTCTTTCTGCATCCACTATCGCTATCGCCACTTCTTAATATGCTACGGCGATTACCTGCTATAGACAAAGCAGGAGCTGTTCGAGCTTTGTAAGCAATCAATATAGCCTCGGACCACTACCTTTGTTGAATCCAATAGGGAAATCTCAAACGCCGCAACAGCGGAGAATTATAATTGTGTGGAGAGTTGACGTTGAAAGGCTAAAAAAACAATAAGTAAATAGGTGGCGCAACAGGCGGTAGACACCCTAGGCCTAGCTTCTCGCAACCATTCGTTTGTGTGAGTTTTTATTTTTGGGGCGAATGGAAGGGACCTACAATTTAATACCGAGTCCGAACGGCTGAATTGAGAAGCTTTTTCCGGACAGTTATACTCTCAGATGTCAGAAAATATAAATCTACTGCGCCACCTCGCGATTACCAAGATTTAATTTGTGTTTTTCCGGCGATCGAACCTGGGATCCCTCGCACAGTAGTCCAGAACGTTGAAAGGCTACAATCGCAAAATACTGCAAGAACCGTTTTGGATCGCGTATCACACCCGACCACACCCAAAAACATCTTGGTTTACGTTTAATGAAGAATGTCGGTAAGCATGTTTAACAAAACACCTCACCTACACTGCAGAACGAGACACGAGAGCGGTTCGTAATCTCTATGAGCAAAACAGGAAGGAAGAACATCTGATTCTAAGGAGGAAAAAGAAATAGCACGAGAAGCGAGCGATTGAGGAAATAGAGAAGTGCTGCTCCAGGAGCAATGTTCGGAAGTTCTACCAACCAAAAAGTTATACGAACGTGTGAAGGCAAAAATCCAAAAAAGAAGCCTGTGGAGATGAGCAAGGAAACCTTGTAGCAGAGTCACAGACGATGTTGATATAGTTTTATCAATCGAAACTACACGGAAAATATATTTTTTGGAGCCAAGCTCTTTATTCAATCATCACTTGATACAAAACTGAAAAACTAAACTAACTTAATACTAAGCCTAACTTAACATAACGAGAGTGCGCGAATAGCCGCCCGTTTGAAGCGGTTCAGGCTCTCTATCTTCATCTTCTTGTAAAGATGTAAGGAGAGAGAAGCAAACGGACTTTTGGAGAAGTTCCAATGCACACTCGATGTTTGATTCCAAACAAGAAGTGTAACCAGGAGACTGCGACAGGTTGGCAGAGGATTCGCTCACTCGAGTTTTGTATGTATGTATAGTATATATGGCTAACAATATTATATGACACCTCCACCGCCTAGTGGTTTGGTCTCCAAACCAAGAAAAAATTATGAATACATTACATAATTACAGTAATTATTATTTGCGATAATGAAATACTAGATACAATTTGCTATGTTTGCATAGATACTTTACAAATATATATTATTCCGAAAATGCAATTTCAATATTTACAATGTAAACTAATTTTTTTTTTTTTTTTTTTTTTTTTTTTTTTTTTTTTAACAATTTTTCTTATATGTAATGGTTTTATAAATTGTTTTCTGTGCATTTATTATTCTATCTTCTCGTATTGATACGAGGGAGGAATAAGACAAAGTATAAAATAAATTTTTATTTCACAAAAATATGAACAACAAAATATCAATTAATCAAGGATTAATGATTCCTTTGATACAACGAAAATAAACAATCGTAAATAAGAAATTAAATTGCTTCTTTGTATGTAACTAATATTCGAAAATCAAACAAATTCAACGCCTAGACAGACTATAAGACAAATCGTTTCATATTTGCGAACTGAACGTACCCTTTACAAACAAGTGACAGGATGCACTCAGCGAACCGTATCTGTCATTTGTTTCATTTCACTGCGGTACCTACTTTTCTGTTTGCAAATTTAAATTCTCAAATTGGCAATAAACAAAACGAATTAAATACAAATTAAATATGTACAAATTAAAAGTTGAAAACAAAACGTATCGGAGAATAGAAATTCATCCTAATTTCAAAAGCATACCTTAAATGAAAAGAAATGGAGCAAAATCAGGGAATACTTGGAGGAAGGTGAGACAAACTTATCTAGATTCATTGTCCGCCTCTTGGTTTTGGTATTTATATCGCCGCTTTGCCTGCTTCGTGTAATATTTAATGTTTCTCTTAGTCGATCTATCAATTATGTAGTTGCCTTCTTTAGTAAATCTACTTAGCTTTTTGTACTTGGGCTTATTCTTTACTATGGTTCTATTCTGAACTATATCTAAGCACTGGTTGAGTCTATTGTTTATTGTTTTATTTCGGTTGTTTGTTCTAGCTACCTTCTCGTTTTCAAATTTAGCTGATAAAGATGCAATATCTACACTAGTTAAATTTTTATTTATAAAATCAATTGGTTTTAATTTGGTCGTGGAGTGTATTGTGTTATTGTAAATTGTTATGATACTAAAAAGTTTATCGTCAATGTCTGAAGTGTTTTTGGCAACATTCATTATACGTAGATGTTCGTTTAGTGTCCCATGTAGTCGTTCGACATCAGCGTTTCCGGTCTTCAATGATGCAGTCGTCCTGTGAAATTGGATATTATTTTCTTTTAAAAATTGTTCGACTGCTGCGTGTAGTATACACGTTTCGCCATCGGAAACTATTTTTTTTGGCTTTCCCAGAAACTGTATTCTCTGCCTAATCGCACCGAGAATGGCCATCCAGTTTCTATCTTCTAATTTGTGTATTGTGGCATATTTGGAGAACTTATCGATTGTTGTGAGATACATTTTATTTCTCTCGGGAAACCAGATGTCTATATGGATTATGTCATTGAAATATCTTGGTGATTCTGTTATTTGCATGGGGATGTTCAACGGTTGTCGATCATGTTTGGCCAAATTGCAGATATCGCAGTTGTTGACAAATTTGTGTATCTCAATTTGCAAGTTCGGATAGAAATACTTCTTTTTCAATTCAAGGAACATTTCGCTAATTCCTCAATGGTTTTTGTCAATGTGCTCGTGTTGTATGATAGTAATAATTTCATTCTTATCTGTAATGTCTATTAGTTTAATATTAGATTTTAATAGCCTTACATTCTTATTCATTGAAAAATACTTCACATATAAGTCTTGGAATTGGAGGAATAATGACAAATTTTCGCAGTATATGCAGATTAGTCCTTTATTTATTATAAATCTCTTCATAATATTTAGTATGTTGCTTTTATTTTCTCTTATTATGACATGGTTTTGTATCTTTTTGTGAACTATTTTCATCGCGAGTTTTTCTTTTGGACCGAATGACAAGTGAATTTGGTTTTTGTACATATTAACGGGTTTTTCTGTTATATAAATATGACGTGTTTCGTCCTCTAAAGCGCTATGGATAGTAGCATCGGTGGATATAACATCGTCGTTATTAACATTGTGTTCCGAACTGGTAATATCTTCCGGAATAGCTTCGTTACGAACCCTTCTACTACTAGTCTCTTCCTCATTCCATAAGACATTGAATAATGTAACTTCTTCGCTACTATTTGACTTGACCTTTTCACCGTATTGGTCGACGTATCTACTAAGCCCATCGGCCACCAAATTTTCTTTGCCTTTGAGATATTCAATATGGAAGTCATATTCATTTAGAATTATTTTCCATCGCTGGAGTTTCATATTGGGTTCTTTAATACTGTTTAGCCAGACGAGGGGCTTATGATCCGTGCGGACTACGAATTTCCTTCCGTACAAATACGTTCTGAAATATCTTACGGACCATACCACCGCTAGTAACTCCTTTTCAATGGTAGAGTAATTTAGCTCGTGGTTGTTAAGAGTGCGCGAAGCATAACAGATGGGATGGCTATTTTGACTGAGCACTGCTCCTAGTGCATAGTTTGACGCGTCCGTAGTCAAAACGAAGGGTTTGTTGAAGTCAGGGCTTTTAAGGATAGGATCAGTAGTGAGTAACGTTTTTAGCTTGTTAAAAGCGCTGCAATAGTTAGGATCTAATATATTTACCTTCTCAGACTTTTTTAAATATTTGATCATTGGGTAGGCTACTTTCGCATAGTCTTTTATAAACTTGCGGTAATACCCTGTTATTCCCAAAAATTGTCTTATACCCTTTTTGTTGGTAGGTAATTTCATCGCAGCAATTGCTTTTATTTTATTCTCGTCAGGTTTTATACCATTATTTACTATGACGTGTCCTAGGAACGTAGTAGATAAATTGGCAAATCGACATTTATTTATTTTTATCTTTAAATTACATTCTTTCAACTTTTGGAAGATCTTCCTAAGAGAGTCTAAATGCTCTTCAAAACTTGTAGAGAAAATAAGAATGTCGTCCAGATAAACGATACAAATTCGGTTGATGAAGTCCTTTAGCACTTCGTTCATCAATCTCTGGAATGTCGCAGGGGCATTCTTAAGCCCAAACGGCATTCGCAGAAATTCATAATGTCCGGTTTTGGTTGAAAAGGCCGTTTTTTGCCTATCCCGAGGATGGACTTCGATTTGATAAAAACCTTTGACCAGGTCTAGCGTAGTAAAATAATTGCACTTTCCCAGTTTGTCAAAAAGGTCATCGATATTGGGCATAGGAAACCTGTCATCCACAGTTTGCTCATTGAGTTTTCTGTAGTCGACGACTATTCTCCATTCCTTTTGCCCACTGTTATCGACCTTTTTGGGGACCACCCAGATGGGTGAGTTATAGGGGCTATTGCTTGGCACAATTATTCTCTGCTTTAACATTTCTTTTATCTGTCTATCGACTTCTTTAACATGAACTTCTGGATATCGATAAAGTTTGCTATAGATAGGCACTTCGTTTTTTGTGTTTATGCGATGTCTAATTTCATTTGTAAATGTCAAATTTTCGCCGTCTTTATAGAATATGGATTTATAGGAATGAAGCAACGACCTAAGTTTGGAGACATCAATTTTGTTTAAATGGTTTGGAAACGTTTGTTCTGTAATTTCTGTTGAAAACATCGCGGTGCAGAATACGTTTAGGGGCTCATCATTATGACAATGACTTGCATACAGTTCCTCTTCTGTATTAATGTACATTGGGATAATCGCAGAGTCTGTTACTAAAGATCGGTTTCTGTAATCGATAATTGCGTTTAGATGAACTAAAATATTATTACCAAGTAAACCGTCAAAATTATCGTGAAATTGGTATTCCAAAAAGTTTACGAAGCAATTTTCGTTGTTAAATTCTTTGAATAGAGGGATTTTGTATTCTATGTTTGTTCGTATATTTCGACCAAGTACATTAAGAATACGATTTTTGGAGTGGACTCTCCACTTTGGGTTGCATAAATTTGGATTTATAATACTAAATTCGGCACCGCTGTCAATAATAAATCTAAGGGGTTTAATATGTGTCTTAATAACTAAATAGGGTAATTGTTTTCCCAATCTATTGGAAAATTTTGCTGGTCCTGTGAATCGTACTCGTAATGTGATGTATTAAGAGTAATGTCCATTGGTTCAGCTTCAAAATCTTGTCGTAGCTGATTTGTTCTATTATTGTTATTGTTATTATAATTATTAGGATTATTGCTGTTATTATTATTACGATTATAATTGTTATTAGGATTATAGTTATTATTAGGATTATAATTATTATTAGGATTATAATTATTATTAGGATTATAGTTATTATTAGGATTATAATTGTTAGTCGAATTATAGTTATTATTAGGGTTATAATTATTATTACGTTGTCTGTACCAACTTGTTTGCCGCGATTGAACGCTTTGGGCGTTGTTATTGGTTCGTCTTGACTGACTGCTTTGGGTACCAATATTATTTTGTCGTATTTGCGTCGTCTGTGTACGGTTATTGTCGTTGTTACTGTTTCCCTGCCCGTTGTTATGACTTTGGTATCTGCGCCAATCTCTCGACTGTTGAACTGTCGAATTGGGACCAAATGCCTGGTGGTTTATCTCCTTAATTATTTTATAGGCCTCATTAAGAGTTGATGGATTTCTACTGAGTATTATTGACTTTGTTGGTTCTGGTAAATTATTTTTAAATGTATCTAAGGCGATTCTATTATTAGAATCAATCATTTCTTGATTATTTCTTACATTTTGTAGTAAATAAGAGTTGTTAATTCTACATAGAATTGTGTTCAACCTATCATAGAAATCTTCTATCGTAGTGTTTACCCTAGACATTCTTATACTATCTAATAAAGTATTTACAGAAAGCTGTTCCCCAAAATTTATTTTTAATATTTCCCTAATTTCACTCCAACTTTCCAACCTGCCGTGCTTTTGAATTGCGCACCTAGCTTTCCCAACGATTTTGTCTTTGATATAGCCTGTCAGTACCGATTTACTTACTTCTTCAAAGGAATCTATAGTCCCCGTTAAGGAATCTACCCTATCTAAATTGTATATTGGTATATTGGTATTTTATGTATTAAATCTAAAATAAGTCTAAATTTATCTGCTGCATTTAATGTTTCCATGGTAATAGTTTTCTTTTCCTTAGGGTGAATCGGTAATTGGCGCCTACCTGTGGATTTTGTTGCTCCTTTTAAGTTGTTTTTTTTTCGTTGCTAGTTTTTATTGCTGCTCGTTACGATAAAGCGGCAGAGCTTTTGTGTGCTGCAGCTCTGGTAGCGTTGATGGTGGTTTGGCTTGGCTGGCTGAAACTGTGTTGTTCCGTTGATTGTAGCTCGTTCTAATAGCGTGAGAGAGCTTCTTGTGTGTTGTTTACGACCTATTTGTTGTTTTCGAACTTATTCTTCTTGTGCGTCTATTGTGTCGTGTATGCGCCAAATAATGGCACCACTGTACAAACTACTCGGTATAGCCACGCGGAGTATAGTATATTTATTGTACAAAATTTTTTTGTTAAAGAATTTAAGTCTTTTATAAACTTTTGTTTTCAAACTTTTTCTTTTTGTGGGCCTTTTGTGTGGGTCTATAGTGTTTTGTGTATGGCAAAGTAATGTTGCACCACGCGTATATTTATCGCACAATTTTTTTTATAATTTTTCTTTTAAACTTTTGATTCGAGAAAAAAAAAACAAATTGTCTTAACACACTTTTTCGGAAAAACGTTCAATTGTTTTCCTACTATTTGATTAGTTATTTTCTTTTTTTCCGACTGCGCCAGTTTTATCAATCGAAACTACACGGAAAATATATTTTTTGGAGCCAAGCTCTTTATTCAATCATCACTTGATACAAAACTGAAAAACTAAACTAACTTAATACTAAGCCTAACTTAACATAACGAGAGTGCGCGAATAGCCGCCCGTTTGAAGCGGTTCAGGCTCTCTATCTTCATCTTCTTGTAAAGATGTAAGGAGAGAGAAGCAAACGGACTTTTGGAGAAGTTCCAATGCACACTCGATGTTTGATTCCAAACAAGAAGTGTAACCAGGAGACTGCGACAGGTTGGCAGAGGATTCGCTCACTCGAGTTTTGTATGTATGTATAGTATATATGGCTAACAATATTATATGACAATATAGAAAAAAACACTTCCGCAGTCAGGGAAAGCGATCCATTCAATCTGGACGATGAAAGTCAAGATTTGTGTCTGCATGACCAAAAAGAAGTGATGATAGCAATATCTAAGCTCAAGTCCAACAAGGGTGCTGGGACAGCAAAGCTATCTAAGGCAGTGGTAGACGATACAGTGGAAAGCATAAGCCAACTCATCTCTTTAGTCGGAGAAAGCTGATTTATGGAATTGATAATAATTGCCCCGGTCCACAAAAAAGAAGGCCCTTTACACTACGTCAATTATAGAGTCATCGTAATATCGTAAATAAGATCCACTCCGTCAACGACTGAAACTATTTGTCAATGAACTAATAGGTCCCTATCAGTGCGGCTTTAGGGAAGGTAAGTCCACAGCTGTCTAAATACTCATAATACTGCAGATTTTGGAGAAAATCTAAGAAGTCCAGATCGATACCCTCCACCTGTTTAGCGCTTCAAAGGTCACATAATAACAGTGTTTATAGAGACGAGTTATATAGAGTCATGTCTAGTTTGGGCAACCCTGTCAAACTCATCATGTTATACGGAATGATGATGGCGAAGGCTCGCTGTTCCATTAAGGTCGAAAACAATCTCATCGATACATTTGCTTCTTCAATTGCTTCTTGAATTGTGCGAAACTCACAACCCAACGGCCAACCCCATAGGCACAATTTTAGGCGGGCATAGGTACGCTGATGACATCAACATCAACGACCTCTGGCCCATAATGCTGTAAGACCACACAACATCATCGATTCGGACAGAACGTCATGGTCGTAAGGGACCTATTTATCACCAGATGAGCTGTAAACTCTGATAATAACATCTCAGCAGAAATTAAATGAAGAATAAATCTTGGAAATCGCTGTGTCTTTTGGATTGAGAAATCAATTGAATAGTAGAGCGCCATTCAGAACAATTAACAAAATTCTATACCTAAAAGGCACAGTCCTTCTTTATGGCGCTGAGGCTTTGTTTGGATGGAGATATCCTCGGAAACTTCGAAAACCCGGTCACGTTTATATTGACGAACTTTAGATAATGAGATTCAAAGGCGTTCTATACGCGGCATCGATCTAGTTGAAAAACTGCACATCAGTCGTAGATATTAGATAGTTAATACTCAAGTAGAACGAATGGACACAGCGCTCCAGTCCGAAGAGTTTTCGAATCCAACGCAGAGAGAAAAGCAGTAGATGAAGATTTCGCCTTATGTTTCACGCACAAGTTACAAGATGACCTTAAATAACTTGTACTGCAAAACTGGAGGCAGGTAGCCAAAGATCGAGCTAACTTAAGAGGCGCACTGGTTTGGGACCCAGTTTCAGCACCGACTGTAGCGCCACCTAAATAATTAAGTATGTCAAATTTCAAAACGCTCAAGATCGCGTTTGCTATGTTTCGTAGTAACTTAGTACACACGATTGTCAGATCTTACAATATTGTCAAATCTGTCAATGCTCTGACAATGAGCTTACAATAGCCAACTACCTTACAATACAAAATTGTTCGTTCACACGGTTGTAAGATTTTGTCTCAAAGTCTTATAATTTCATTGTCAGATAAAAGTGTGACAATGGTCTAACAATGACTTTTCTGACGACATTGTCAGGTTAAAAATTGTCTGACAAATCAAACGTTTTGTTCCTTGGTTTTTGCAGTACCTACGGATAATGAAACAAAATATTGCACTTGCGACTATTTTAAATATGCCTACGTGTTGGAAGACTGCGAGGATGATAAATTAACACAAAAACGACGTAGTGTTTGGACGATAGAGTGGGTGGCCCTTTGTCAGCAGGAAGGAGTCTGTCCCAAATTGCAAGCTGAGGAGCCAGAGTTTTATCACAATTTTTTGCAAATGGACTCAACACAATTCAATGAAATTCTAGCTTTAGTGACTCCACTCCACACATCAAGATACGAATATGCGCGCGAGCGTTCAGGAAATCGATACTGTTTCAGTGGCAGCTCGACCCAAATTTTTTGCTGTATTTGTCGAAGCGGCTTTTGAATGTGGATCGCGTCGTCGACCTATTACCACAGGGCTCCTTTGGGTAGTTTATACTCTCCGCATCCAACAACCCATTCACTCTTTCTTCCTCTAAGTTTTTTTTTGTTCGACTTTTCTAATACCAATTAGATGTCATCTCCCATAAATAACGACAATTTCTAATGAGTCTGACAATGTTCTAATTATCCGACAATAACCAAAATTCTGTATTCGGACTTGTTCAGACGATGGTCAGCAACCTGACAATTTAATTGTCAGATGGAGGGCTGACAATGAGCTTCCAATGACTTTTCTGACAATTTTGTCAGACAAAATTGTGAGTTCAGACGGTTTTAAGACATTTGGGACATATTTTTCACTGACATATCTGACAATATTGTAATATCTGTCAATCATGAGTACCTACTTAGCTTTACTCTTTTTTTCTGCGACTTCCTAATCGGCAAACTTCATTTCATTACACCATTTTCAAAATTACGGAATAACTCCAACCATCCAACGGATCCCTCGCATCATTCTAAGTCAATCTGGTGGTTCCTCGAACTTGAACTATTTTCTTCTCTTTGTCTGTTGCTGATGTCTAAGTTGACAAGACCTTAAAGTCTCCTCCTAGAAAACAAGATATCTATTAATTTACTAAGGTTTCTGGTCCTTCTATATAAATAAAAGGTATCACCATCTCTGTCACTCATCGGTGGCAATGGTATAGTGGTTTGTAATGTATTTCGAGCGTGGTAGGTTCGAGCTCCGGCCGGCGGGAGACAGAAATACTCTGCCATTGACCTTTAAGAGAAACTAATTCCATCACAGCTTCACCACCACTATACCAAAAATAGGGCTTCTGCTTGGTAGTACAATTGCCGGGACTGCGCTGCGGACTGACTCTGAGTGCAACAGGATTTGGAATTAAAAAAAATCATCTCGTCACTCACTCTGTTAAACCTTTCATCACTCGTAGTCCAAAAATCGCAAAATATCAAAATGGCTTTTCCCATTTCCGTTACAAGCTTTATCTTATCTTATCGATGGGTAATGACTGACCTGTCACCTCACATTGAAGCATTTGTTAATTATAGATCAAAAATATTATTTCCATCTGCATTTCAGCTAGTAATTATATTAGTTTATTGGTTAAGTCGTTTGACCAACTGGTCAATAATTTGCTCAATAATTTTTTTAATATCGTTCTCGGAGGAAGTCTATTAGATTCATTAAATCGTCTTAAATTGCACCACAAAAAATGCGTTGAACTAAAACAAATCCGTCTTGACGCTTGACAGTACTAATCTTCTCTTACATTCGATATACACATTTGCATTGCAAATGCAAAATGCGTGGGAATAGTTGAAAATAAATCGAACAGTGAGATGTTTTCGAAGGCTGCAGAAATTTTAATAAGATTCCCGGGTATAAATACACAAGGCGGACAGGTGTTGAGTATCAGACTTCTTTCACCTTCAGTTGATTAAGAACCAAAGAGAACTGAATCCAATATAATAGGAAACATGTCCTCGAAGTTATTCCTCTGTCTGCGTTGGTTGTGCTTGCTGGTGATAATCTGTATCAACGCACCATCATGTCAGGGGTTAGAGAGGCTGTGCGGTAGAAAATTAACCGATACTCTTGGATTGATTTGTGTAAATGGCTATAATGGTAGAAGAACAAAGAAATCGAGTAAGTGTACAAAATTATTAACTTTGGCGGATTAAATTCTAAACGAAATATATTTTTTTTTTCTTCCCAAAGTTGATCCAATTGACTATTATTCGGGTACCGGGGACGACTTACAATCAGCATTCGATGAATCACCCTTACTCGCAGTGATGTCTTCGAACTCAAATGCATTGACTAAGACCCGCCGACGAAGGCATGGTGTTTATGACGAATGCTGCAGGAAGCCCTGTTCATATTCTGAACTACAATCGTATTGCATGTAAATTTATTGGGCTCATGGTTGACTTATAATTTATGAATCATACGCATACCTATATATTTAAAAAAAAACTGTGTATTTTGGCCTTATTTTCTGTTTGGGCTTATTTTCTGTTTGGTTTTGTTCGAATAAATACGATTCGTATTTACATAAATAAACTTTACTAGCTGGATGTACAATTTGTTTAAGTGGCTTAAAAAAATCCCTTAGCTGCCAGCCGTTTTTGGCATTCATTTGCATTTTTTTGGCGAAAATTTCAATCGACAATAAATAAAACGCCACCCTCCCATCCTCCCATTTAGGGTGCCTACATTCAATTACAATCTGTCCCCACCCTGTGGATTTTTTTCAGCACAAATAAATTCAATTAACACTTCGTCCTTTAAGTGAATAGAAAAACCATTATTTTTCCACACATCCGCGTTTTATGTGTGTGTTAGTTTTGTTTTTTATTTGAAGCACTTTAGTAAAAAAAAGCCAATACAAAAGCGGACTTCCGCGATAGGAAGATCCTTTGATTGCAAAATCGTTGTTTTGACTTTTATTTTTTCCTTTGTATACCCAATTTTGCTATTGCAATAGTTTTTTCTGCAGTTTAACAGTTTTCTTTTTGCCAAACGCTCTGATGGGAACCTTTGGATGAGGGGTGGAACGAACCAACTACTTGCATGTGGATTATGCACTATGGTTATGGAGTATGGAGTTCACAGTGTGTGTGTTAAACATTGTAGCCGCATAGAGTAGTACACAACACACAATAGCAGCACTTCATTTGCATATATAGTTTCAATTTATTTATTATGATACCCGTTTGCATGATGAACTCGGTGGATGTTTTTTCGAGCCAAGGGAAACATGCACTGGAATGGTTAGAAGCCATTGATGGCATCATTGCGAAATGGAATACTTAATTCATTGTTTGCATTGTACAACATTTTCATGACCAATTGCGAATTTTGAATTGGTTTGTGTTAAAGAAAGAAATTGCGCTTTCACTTTTCTTAGGCTGAATCCTCAGACAGGAGCGCAGGAGACTATCGTCCTGAAAGATGACAACTTCTTTGCAATTTTGTATTACCCCAACTGGTTGAAATCAAGCAAATGGCGAGGTGTTTTGCATAGGTCCTGTACAGCCATATGATAAAAGGGCTCTACAACATGGTACGATATGGACACTTGCAGGTTGCAGTGGATGAGATATTATTTAACCACAAAGAAATGAACAACGTAGAACAACAAAGAATTTCTTGAACAGGTATAACAGATTCATCAAAATCTACGCCTTAACTAGGTCTAGCAACGTTGTTGAACCTATACAACCTATCGAGCTACGCATAAGCCTAAAGTGCTCTTAGGCTTCAGTTATAGCTATCAGTAAAATCCATCCGTAAAAAATTAGTTTCACTTTTTTTGAGCACTTAAACTTAATCGTTGAACATAATCTTGGTCTTAAAATGTTGCTTATGAATTATAAAACTAATTCGTCAACAAAAATTAAGCAATTGAACTTTAAATTTTCTAGAAAAAGAATTTCTTTATTTTTCCGTACGAAAAACTTTTTCTGTTCAACTTCTCAGTCAATTCCACAAAAGGTTTCACTGAATTCCTATGATATTCTTTGGTTAAATTTTTCAGTTTTGTTCTGTTTCGTGTTTTTACGGATGCATTTTATGGATAGCTAGCTATAACTGAAACCTTAGACTAAGAGGGAACATAATTTTGAAGCCCGAGTCGTTCTCTCACGGACTACGAGAAACCAAGAACGGGACAGGCAGTACTGGCTCTCCTCGAGTACACTTATAAAAGGTATACCCATCTTCACAGATGACACAAAGACGGAGAATGGAACGGGAGCAGGAGTCTTCTCAGAAAAACTAAGTATCAGCCATTCATGTCGACTGGTAAATCATTGCAGCGTTTTAAAAGCAGAGAACACGGTTAACAAAGCGGCTCAAACTGTATTATTGAGGAAACTACCAGTAATGGAAATTAGTTTCTATGTGCACAACTAAGCAGAGCTAACCGCCTTAAGTTAACTCCAAATGGCCAGATGCGGCTCTGAAATGGACACTATTACCTGATTGTCACATTAAACTTGTCTAAAGAACGATGCAACAACACTTTCGGTTGCATCATAATTTGTAGCTTTTAGCCTGCAATTGACACTAAAAGGTCAAAAATCATATCTAACATCTTTTGACCGAAACAAAATCCGAGTGCTCCTCGGGGTAATAACCGGACAGTGCTTCATTGGAAACATGGCAATAAGACTAGGTATCTTTAAAAGGTGTTGGAAACGCGCTGCAGAGCTGTGATCGAGTCACGACTAGGAGATATGAGCAGTGCTGTTTTCGTCCCGGCAGAAGCACAACCGACCACTTATTCACTCTCAGAATGGTACTTCAGAAGGCTTTGGGAGTATGCTACACCTGTTTACGCATGCTTCGTAAAGTATACGACGAAGTCCCTCGATGTAAACTCTGGAGTGTATTACAGGAGTATGGAATTGGCGGTTCTCTCTTGAGAGCCATTCAATCTCTTTACACAAACTGTAAAAGCTGTGTTCACCTTTCAGCGTGGGCGTTGGACTTCGCCAGGGGTGCGTCTTGTCTCCTCTCCTTTTCATTACTTATATGCGCTGGATGTTACAGCGCAGTATTGGCGAAGAACGTTTCGAATTGGGAGATCTGAGGTTAAGTCATCTGCTTCTCACCGATAACTTGGTCATCCTTGGGTCCTCTCAGACTGAACTTCAGGGCCCACTCGATCGGTTTGTAGCCGTTTGTGTTGAAACTGAGATGAAGGTTAACGTGAACAAATCTGAAGTGATGGTCGTCTCCAGTGGAGTCCTATTGAAACAGATGGAGAAGTTTAAGTATCTCGGGATCTTATTCACGAGTGATGGAAGGAGCAATGTCGAGTTTTCCTGTAGGATTGGTCAGGCTGGATCAATTTTGAGACAGCTTAGTCATTAGCTTAGTGGGCGCAGTAGCGCAGTGGTTAGTGTGCTGGACTACTGTGCGAGGGATCCCAGGTTCGATCCCCGGAAAAACACAAATTACATCTTAAGGTTTTTTCTACTGCGTCACCTCTCGCGAACGTCTGACAAACATCCGAGAGTATGACTGTCCTGAAAAAGCTTCTCAATTCAGCCGTTCGGACTCGGCATAAAATTGTAGGTCCCTTCCATTCGTTCCAAAAATAGAAACTCACACAAAACGAATGGTTGCGAGAAGCTAGGCCTAGGGTGTCTTCCGCCTGTTGCGCCGCCTATTTATTTATTTATTTATTTTAGTCATTCTGTTATTAGGAGGACTTAACTTGGTGTCAAAGCTAAGTTGTCAGTCTTTAATTCGGTGTTTGTTCCAACTCTTACCTATGGTCATGAGGTTTGGGTAATAACCAAAAGAATAAGATCGCGGATACTAGCTGCCAAAATGAGATTTTTCCGTTGTATTGTTGGTGTGACCCGTAGAGATCGCATTAGAATTACCAGAATACGTGAGGAACTCAATGTCGAGCAGCTACTTCTCCGGGTGGAGCGGTCCATGCTTCATTGGTTTGGTCATGTCCCCAACCAGGAGCCCACGACGTGCTATTTAATCCGTACCATCAGGCAGGCGTCCTCCAGGTAGACCCAGGATGAGATGGTTAGATCAAGTTCATAATCTTTCCTCTATACCCGTATGGGGATTGCCCTTGATAATTTAGAGTCGATGGCGGAGAATCGAGAGCTATGGGGTCCACTTGAGCAATCTACACCCTCGACCCACTTAATGGACGAGCGGATCATAATGAATAAATTAAATTAATCTTTACAAATGACTTCTGCAAAAGTTGCAGTGATGAAGAGGAAATAGAATCGGTCGAACATCTCCTGTGTGACTGCCCAGTCCTCCAAGAAGGCCAATACTTTTGTATGGGAGTACAGTTCTTTGACAGCTTGGAAGATCTAGCAAAGATACCTCTATCGTATTTAAGAAGATTCATCAACAGATCCGAGTGGATTTGTTAATTCGATGTCCTATTATTTACTTTCTATATAAAGGTTTCTCGGGAGTAAAGGTTTCTCGGGAGAGACAGCTTTACACTCGCTAATAGGCAATATTGAAAAATCGCTCGCTAATAAGCAATTCTTGATGGTATCCTTTCTAGATATCGAAGGTGCCTTCAACAATGTCAAAACAGAGGCTATCTCCAATGCACTCCGCAGACTGGAAGTTGATAACTGCCTACGCTTTTGGATAGAAAACATGCTAAACAGTAGAATGATTCTGTCCGAGCTGGGGGGCTATCAAACTAAGAGGTCAGTGTGCAGGGGCACACCCCAGGGAGGCGTACTTTCCCCACTACTTTGGATCTTAGTAGTGGACGAGGTATTAACAACTCTGGAAAATGTGGGGTGCAATGTTATAGCCTATGCGGACGACATCGCCATTGCTATTTCTGGCAAATTTCCTGATACCATAAGAGATCTTATGGAATCAGCTCTTAAAAAATTAGTAAAATGGACGGATACGGTTGGACTCGATGTCAACCCCTCCAAGACAGAACTAATACTCTTCACAAAGAAATACAAAATTCCTAATATAGCTCCACCTAAACTTAGAGATCAAGAGCTAAAATTCACAAAACACGCCAAATACCTAGGAATAATTCTAGACAGCAAACTTAGCTGGAAACTTAATATCCAGGAACGTGCAAAAAAGGCCACAATAGCCATGTATGCTTGCAAAAAAGCCTTAGGCCCTAGATGGGGTCTACAACCTAAAGTAACAAACTGGCTCTATAAAGCGGTAGTCAAACCAATTCTACTTTACGGTATCATGGTCTGGTGGCCAGCGCTAGAGAAAAAATGCAACATTAAATCTATAGAACGCATACAAAGATCTGCAAGCATATGCATCACAGGGGCCCTTAGGTCCACCCCAACGGCCGCTTTAGACACAATATTGCATCTTCTTCCCGTCGACATCTACGGGAAACTAGTTGCGTCTACAGCGGCTCTAAGACTCAGAGAGTCTCAAAAATGGACCAACTCTCCGGTTGGTCATATGGGCATCCTACCCAATACAATTCCGAGCAAAACGGACTATATAATTCCTTTTGAAGATTTTAATATAAAGTACAGCACAAAAATCCCAAATCGATCCGAATGGGAGAACGGCAATATAAGCAGCAACTCCGCAATCGAAATCTATACAGATGGATCCAAAATGACGGAAGGCACGGGTGTGGGAGTCTTCTCCCGATCACCTGCTCTCAACCTCGCCTTACGCCTCCCCGACCACTGTAGCGTCTTTCAAGCGGAAATTATGGCCATTCGCGAAGCAGCACGCCGACTTGCCTTATATGAGATAGACGGGAAAGCTATCACTTTCTATATAGACAGTCAGGCAGCCATAAAAGCCTTGAATACACCAACAACCAGATCAAAGTTGGTAAAACAATGCCGGGAATCTCTTAACGAGATTGCGGATAGATGTTCAGTCACCCTGTGCTGGGTTCCAGGTCACAGTGACATTCCTGGCAACTGCAAGGCGGATGAATTAGCCAGACAAGGCAGCGGCCTCCATATAACTGATAACAGCGAAGAACCGCACGCTCCACTGCAATCAGTAAAAACCATGCTCCTCGAGGAAGCATTAAAATCACCAACAATAGATGGAACAGTATTAGCACCTGTATAACATCCAGACAAATCTGGCCAAAATTAGATGTCAGAAGAACTAAACAACTCCTTTGTATTAATAGAAGCAAAATTAGCTCCGTCGTAGGAATACTAACAGGACACTGTCTGATAGGTAGACATGCCCGCAGAATGGGAGTACCCTACAACGATTTCTGCAGAAGCTGCATGGACGAGGAGGAATACCCCCCCTTCTGTGGTATCACAATGGACCAAAAATATGGTCTAAGTGTGTCCCCTTTGGGACAGCCACCTTACCTAACCTAACCTAACCTACTTTCTATATATATACAAATTTAGCTTTAAAATGTTTGTCGTCGATTCACGCCTTAACGCATTTACGGATTTTAACCAAACTTTCATACATCTTTGATATCGGTCAATATATGATTTCTGTGAAGTTTTGTCAAAATTGGAAAAAGGGGCGTGGCACCGGATATACAAAAATGACATTCAAAATCGTATATCTCGAAAACCACCAAATCGATTGAGCTCAAACTTACGGATTATCTTAGTTATTAGCCCTGAAGTGGCCCTGTGAACTTTGGTCAAACTCCGAGAAAGGGGTGTGGCACCGCCTATACAAAAAAAAAAACATTCAAAATCGTATATCTCGAAAACCACCAAATCGATTGAGTTCATACTTACAGATAATCTTAGTTATTGTCCCTGGAGTGCTCCTTTGAAGATTGGTTAAAGTGGGACAAAGGGGCGTGGCTCCGCCCATACAAAAATATATTCAAATATACAGTAAAACCTCGTTAATTCGGAATTTTTGGGGGGAAGGTCAGTCCGGATAAACGAATTTTCCGAATTAATGAGAGATTTTTTTTATGCACTCAAACGCGTTCTTATTGATGAAAAAATGCACATTAAACAAAAAATTATTTTTATAACACTGTCATGGACAGTGGATTACCGGGATTCCCCCAATATCATTCTTTTTATGGTTTTTCCCGATTTCTAAATAAATGGGGACTCCCCCAATAGACATTTTGATGATTTGTTCTAACTACGTTTTCAATCATTGCGTTATTTAATTTTTTCTAATTTAATTTAATTTTTACATAAAAAAATTGTAAACCAACTCTGATTTATTCGGAAAAATCTCTTTAAATCGGAAAAAATCCCGATTAAACGAGTTTTCCGAATTAAAGAATTCCGAATTAAAGGGGTTTTACTGTACATATATACAATTTCTTTGACAGTCTTGGAATTGGAAGCATAACATAACATTGATATGAATGATGCATTGTCCTGAAACTCAAGAATATTATTTAGATAATACGATTTCTGGAAAAATCAAAATTGTTGTGTACCACAGAGCATTACAAGAAAAACTGTTCTTTTTAACTATTTTGCACTACGAAGTGTGCACGGGCTACGCTATTTAAAGCCAATTTACAATGTCGCTTTGCAGCTTGCGTGCGTTGACAGGCGTTTTAGAAACTTTACCGTACTTTATGTCAACGCACGCAAGCGACTGTTTTCCAAAACTAAATGCCGCTTCAGAGCGTTGGCGCGTTGAGAGATTAGAGTAGGAGAGATTGAAAGTTCTGTTTGGTTTATGGTACGTACTTACGTTATGTACGATTTCAGAGCAGAATACTAATGGCCAAGCCACAATGGCGCTTTGCGGCGTGCGTGCGTTGACAGATAGAGTAGAACCAATGCTTTCATATGGTGCAAGCCAGAATGCGGCTTCAGGCTTCGGGTCGCGTTGTGATCGTAAATATCGTAAAGTTCAACGCGGAGCCCAAGTAGAGCAACTTTCTACTTTCAGTGGCGTTGGACGGCTTTGACGTTTTCTTTCGGTTTGGGTTGTTCGATTTGATAATATTTAAAGTGTTAGAGCATATGCCGTTTATTGTTGGAGTTGCATGGATTCACTTATTTATATACGTACCTACTCGTTTTTAGTAGCCTATGAGGTATTTTCAATACAAATTAATTATTTTACTGTGTGGAAATGACGAATATTATTTTTGTTGTAATGCTACTAGTGATTTCTTTAGATTGTTGATAAAAAAAATATGTGCTCCAATGTTATGTACACGCTTTTGATATTTCAATTTTGTCTGAAACTACTCTATTCTTCATACAATTTATTAACGAGATAAACATTTTTGTTTAGAATATTTATAGTTTCTTTTTCTAGTTGAGGGTAAATCTAATTTCCTGCGATGTGCAAATGATAGGTATTATTTTATTACTTGGTTTACCCGCCTTGGTTTGCTCGTGCCAATGAATTGCATTGCTTAGATATATTTTTTATTGTCCATCGGGACAATGCACATGAATGTGCGCACCTTAGTCCGACTTTGACCCAACTTCACGGGAATTCTCTGGCCAATAGATATCGAAGATTCCCTGTAAATTTGATCTCAATCGGCTGGTAGGGTTTGAAGTCCGTACATAAGAACATAAAAAAATTTCTGGACAAGACAGCGAAGATCTTCGCGGAAATATAGCAAAAAAATTACCCTAATTAGGTCGTAAAATCCTTTCAATATGCATTGTCCGATGGGTGACCGGATGTGGTAAAAACCCAGAAGCAGTACCTGGGATCGCAGTCGTCCGAATGTCCAGCATACCACCAGATGTATACATATAATTAAAATAAAATATAAATATAAATTGAAAAATTAAGTAAATCGTCGGTATCCATATTTGAGAATTTATTAATATGGGTTTTTTAAATAGCCAAACCAAGTTTTTAACAAAATTGCACTTCTCTATTTAAGTGACTGAACTTCTTTCCACAGCTCAGATAAATGCTGTCCATTTGGTAATATTGCTCACTTAAATCGTTTTACAAGAAGTATTCCACAAAGTAATCAATTCACAATTTTAAGGGAAGGGATTTACGATGTAATTTACCCATATTTTCTCAACTAAACTAAAAATCTACCTGTCTCGCCTGAAACGCCTTTCATGTGAAGGCATGCACCTGTGTACATTGAATGCACAGGCAATTCTTCCACAAAAATATTCCACGACAATAAAAGTGAAAATACATTTTATTGATATTTATTTATGATTTTTTTTTTACTATTTTCAACAAATTTCCTCTTAATTCGTGCATTAAAATAACAATTATAAGCAAAAAGGAGTAGTTGCATTCTGCTCTGAATTCGTACATAACGTACGTACGCAACATAAACCAAACAGAACTTTCAATCTCTCCTACTCAAATCTCTCAACGCGCCAACGCTCTGAAGCGCCATTTAGTTTTGGAAAAGTGCAGCTTGCGCGCGTTGACATAAAGTACGGTAAAGTTTCTAAAACGCCTGTCAACGCACGCAAGCGGCAAAGCGCCATTGTGAATTGGGTATAATGCCCAAGCCACAATGGCGCTTTGCGGCGTGCGCGCGTTGACAGATAGAGTAGAACCAATGCTTTCATATCGCTCATTTACTTGAAGACTGTCATAACTCAAAAAACTCGATTTTGCAGAAAACATGTTTAAAGTTTTCAATTGACTACCGCCTTGCAGAAATCTGAAGAAATCTTATAATTTCGAAATTAACTAGTAAACTTTTATAAATTTAATATATCCATAAAGGTAAATCGACAACAACTAGTCTTTTATGGTTTTTACCTGAACGAAAATATTCCCTACTTCGAATTGTGACGTTATTGTTGCAAAAATTATATTCATAGGAGTGTCATAAGTTCGAATATGTCGTTATTATTGAGAAAAAAAACAATAGTTTTGTACTTAGTCATTTCATTTTCAAAGTCTTATAATTTGAACTTTTTGAACTTAATATAAAGGGAGTTTTTTTTAGAGGTATACAAATACAATATGGAATAAAATACTTCCAGCTAATATTAATGTCTATGATATTAGCTTTATTTAATAGCTAATAATTGTTTGCCATTACTTTTTAAATTTCGGGCGAACCGAACCATGGTTTTCAAAATAAGTTTGCACAATTTGCACTCGTTGTTCTGGAGTTCATTCATCGTAAAATGGCAAAACGTACTTACCACAAATCAACTTTCAACTGCCATTTGACAATCTGTAGAAACAGAGTTGCCAATTTAAGAACCAAAACTCTAGAAAAACACCCTTTACTTCTAGTATTTAATTAATAAAAATAATAATTCAATAACAAGAAAATATCTTCAGCGTAACTTCTTTTTTTGAGTACACTACCCTACTTGAATTGCTCTTTAGTGTATGCAGATTTGTAAAAAACTGAATTTGGTGATTCTCATTAAATTTTAAGTATTTTTACTTGTGAACGTTTCAGCTCTACCATATTTAACGGAGCAATGTCATTTGCCAGCATTTTTAAATCAAAAAAATTCTCAAAACAAAGCTATTTTACAATAAATGGATTTTTTCGCCGATCGGATTATTGAAAAAAATAATTCGGGAGTATAAATGGGACCACTTTTAAGCATTCGTTCCGTTCCCTCTCAATTAAGGAATGCACAGAGTCTCCTTTGTTTTGTGTATGGATAACCATGCCAATTTCAATGAAAATCCTGTAGAAAAATTACTCCTGTGTTTATGAGAAAAACCCTGTTTTATCGTGTAATCATACTGTTTTATTCCCATTTGAATAAACTTGAAAAATTCTATTGATCGACGCACGGTCGAGTGTTTGCTTCCATGAATAAGACGTGAACGTGGACGTACGAAAAATTGCAAGACTAAGATCAACTTGAACATGTCGTACATCGCCTTATAGATATCATTGGATAAAAAACGAAGCCGGACACGCTGTGATTCGAAAAAGAAGTATTCTGTTCAAACTCAAGGTGGTATTGATCGAACTGAAGACAAATTAGATAACGAAACCATAGACAAAGGTATGGAGGGTCCACTTCAGCAACCTACACCCGCGACCCACTTAATGGATAAGCGGGCCATAGAAAATGAATGAATTAAAATATTTATCATTTATTTCATATTTAATTAATAGTTCCTATTCTATTCTTACATTTCGAAGAAAAAAATGCACTCCAATGAAAAAGAGTTCCTGTATACAATTTATTATGCCGGCAGAAATCATTCCGTGTGCGGTGGCCATTGTGTATTATTTCTAAAAATTTATAATTTTTATCAACAATTTCGTCTCATTTTGAGTTATTGAGATCTATTGAGAGTTTCCATCGACAAAATTATCTTCAACAACGACACATTGTCTTATAATATAAACGGCTGACTTCTAAACAGCCAGTCTTTTTTACAAAAATAACGTCATAAGAAGAAATACTTCAGTTGACGAAAGTATTTTTTTCATCAAGAACGTCACATGTTGCAGTATATGGAGTTTGATTCAAGTTAAATATTTCAACAAATCAGTCACAACACGAAATAATGCACTTTATATGAAATTTATCTACATTACAAATATCATAACATTTTAACGAATAATGTCACAACACAAAATATGCCAGTTTTTTAGAAAAGCAAACCAACTAACACACGATGACGACTGTAGCAAACTGAGATATGTCGCTCTTATGAGTAAAAAATGTTAGGATATATGAAATGAAATAACGGCATATTCTCTTCTAACGCGGAAGGTATACAGGATATTAATACGAAACTTTTACACAATAATGAAGCATCATAAAACGAATATTTCTGCATCATTAACTCAAAAATCGCGTTTTTTGAGTTATGACAGTCTTCTAGTAAATGAGCGATATGGTGCAAGCCAGAATGCGGCTTCAGGCTTCGGGTCGCGTTGTGATCGTAAATATCGTAAAGTTCAACGCGGCGCCCAAGTAGAACAACTTTCTACTTTCAGTGGCGTTGGACGGCTTTGACGTTTTCTTTCGGTTTGGTTTGTTCGATTTGATAATATTTAAAGTGTTAGAGCATATGCCGTTCATTGTTGGAGTTGCATGGATTCACTTAGGTATATACGTACTTTTATATCTTCTAATAAAGAGAAACACTGTTTGTTTAATTAATAATATAATGTTTAATGTACAAGTTGGTTCTAGAGTTTTCCACAGTTCAAAATTATATAGAATATTCAAAACCAGTGCCGACAATATAACCATCAAAAACTAAAGTTAAAATTGATTGAATGGAGTTGCCAAAGTGACTGTATAAAAGACTTGCCAAATTGATGAAAACATAACACGTACCTACTCGTTTTTAGTAGCCTATGCGGTATTTTCAATACAAATTAATTATTTTACTGTGTGGAAATGACGAATATTATTTTTGTTGTAATGCTACTAGTGATTTCTTTAGATTGTTGATAAAAAAATATGTGCTCAAATGTTATGTACACGCTTTTGATATTTCAATTTTGTCTGAAACTACTCTATTCTTCATACAATTTATTAACGAGATAAACATTTTTGTTTAGAATATTTATAGTTTCTTTTTCTAGTTGAGGGTAAATCTAATTTCCTGCGATGTGCAAATGATAGGTATTATTTTATTACTTGGTTTACCCGCCCAGGTTTGCTCGTGCCAATGAATTGCATTGCTTAGATATATTTTTTATTGTCCATCGGGACAATGCACATGAATATGCGCACCTTTGTCCGACTTTGACCCAACTTCACGGGAATTCTCTGGCCAATAGATATCGAAGATTCCCTGTAAATTTGAACTCAATCGGCTGGTAGGGTTTGAAGTCCGTACATAGGAACATAAAAAATGTCTGGACAAGACAGCGAAGATCTTCGCGGAAATATAGCAAAGAAATTACCCCTATTAGGTCATAAAATCCTTGTCCGATGGCTGACCGGATGTGGTAAAAACCCAGCGAGCGACGAGAAGCAGTACCTGCGATCGCAATCGTCCGAATGTCCAGCATACCACCAGATGTATACATATAATTGAAATAAAATATAAATATAAGAAAGTTGAAAAATCAAATAAATCGTCGGTGTCCATATTTGAGAATTTATTAATAGGGTTTTTTTTTAAATAGCCAAACCAAGTTTTTAACAAAATTGCACTTCTCTATTTAAGTGACTGAACTTCTTTCCACAGCTCAGATAAATGCTGTCCATTTGGTAATATTGCTCACTTAAATCGTTTTACAAGAAGTATTCCACAAAGTAATCAATTCACAATTTTAAGGGAAGGAATTTTCGATGTAATTTACCCATATTTTCTCAACTAAACTAAAAAAGGCCTGAAGCGCCTTTCATGTGAAGGCATGTACCTGTGCACAGGCAATTCTTCCACAAAAATATTCCACGACAATAAAAGTGAAAATACATTTTATTGTTATTTATTTATGCATTTTTTTTAATTCGTGCTTTCAAATAACAATTATAAGCAAAAAGGAGTAGTTGCATTCTGCTCTGAATTCGTACATAACGTACGTACGCAACATAAACCAAACAGAACTTTCAATCTCTCCTACTCTAATCTCTCAACGCTCTGAAGCGCCATTTAGTTTTGGAAAAGTGCGGCTTGCGCGCGTTGACATAAAGTACGGTAAAGTTTCTAAAACGCCTGTCAACGCACGCAAGCGGCAAAGCGCCATTGTGAATTGGGTATAACTCTTAAGACCCTAAAAGCTAATTCTTCTACTTGTTCACTGTTCAGTAGAAGGAGGTGCCTGAACACCTAACACCGTAGTACCAAAGCTAGATGGCACCACCATAGTTCTCTCATCTCCATGTTATGTTGGAAAACAAATTTTAAAGAACGGACAAAGGAAGCATGAATGTTCCCGTAAAAAGGAATTTGGAAGAAGATAATAGATTGCAATCGTCCATTATTTACTGGACGTACAAAACAATTTATCGGAATCGGTACAAAATATAACTTCAAAAACATCACAGCTTCATCGAACAATATAATTTCGTATAACGAATTTAATCTCGAATGACAAGCTCCCTAAAGCTTTCGAATATCGGTTTAAGCGACACATCATTAGAAACATTAACAGGTTACCGAGCCGGCCAGTAACTAGATGGGTTTATTTTTTCAGCATCACTTAACTTAAATGAAAAAGAAACTCTCTATCACTTCCTCTGCAAATGTCCAGCTCTATCGAGAGCCAGACTGCGCGCACTAAACCAACCATTCTTTGACAACCTTAGCGACATCTCGGGCAAAGGGATACAGGATCTTATCCGTTTTATCAATTCCACAGGTTGACTATAGGCACCGACCGGCCCACATCCTTAATAATCACCAGAATATAGGTGACACGAGTCGTGGTAACAAAACGGCACATCTTAGTGCTAATTGGGTTCAAGGTGAACCGCCACTGCTACCTACCTACCTGACAGGTGATTGAAAATTTACCTTTCAGGTCTTCGAGGGAGTGTGATGGTTTCCATTGAAGATTGTAGTACCGATTACAATATAATTAAGTTCGTCCATTGATTTATTTTCAACGTTTCTACCTATAATAAAAATTTCACAGAAATCCCAATACGGGTAGCGAAGATCAACCCTCTAGACAAGTTGAATTTTTTCCCATATTCCGTAATTGCGACAGGAGAGGCTATAGCCTATCTTACGCTTGGATTTTGCGCCTATTAGGGTTTATTCAGCTTAAGACTACAATGCTGCGATGCAAAAACTGCTACGACTTGCTAGCCACCATATTTGATAATTTGGCTATAATTTAATGTAAGTAGCGATTTGGTCAAGCTATTTTCAGGTTTGCTCACCGCTGACACTTTTGTGAGCCTACTGGAGGACTGAATTTAAACTTAATCGGAAATTAGACAACAATCTCCGGTCCTGCTCGCTTTTAAAGGTTGTCAGTTTGATAGAAGTATATATATTTCGACGGCTATGGTCTTGTGCCCGTACTATTTCTTTTACTTTTCTTTTCTTCTACACCCCATTGTATGAGTTTAGTGAGACTCAGCTTAATTGAACTCCATGTTCGAGTACGTTATCGTGCAAGCTCATTGTATACCAATACCTTGTCAATTGTGCAATATGGCCATTCAACGCTGCGTAGTTCGCTTTTGAACATCGTGATTTCCTTGATGTGCACAAACTAAAGAGAAAGGTTAAGCTCCAATATGAACTCTGGTTCCAATACTATATACCAACCATCGAAAAGGACGAAATTTATAAACAAAAAGTTGGCAACAAATACATTAATATGTATGTGTATATAACATAAAAAAAATATGCTACCCCGAGTTCCTTGCTCGATATCATCTCTGTTGGCTATGCTAGATTGAACGCAGTGCGGTCGTTTGACGAATGATGGTCAATATAAATTTATTTAAATTTATTCAACCAGGCACACGACTGCCGCCGAAGCTGGGATATAGAGCCAATCACGCAGCCACCCCCCTCGCCCGCACTCGAAATAATTTCTCATTTCAATGGGCATTTCACTGTGCGTCGTCATACATCCACAGATGGACCGTTCAACTAGGTACTTTCTTAATTAATGGCGGGACCTGAGCTACAAAAAAACAATAATGCCAGAATTGCATTTTATATTATTAATGGTTTCTCTTCACTGTACTGTAGCTAGTGGTATGCGTTCCATCATTCGTTGTGCGCTTTGGTATCGATACGAGAGTATACTGGCTGTTGAGAAAATTCTCAAATGAATAATAATGTAGATATGTATATTAAAATTCATCGTGTTCAGGACGAAAAGGATTGAATGATGATGAGATTGCCTCTGACATGTAAAATTGAATCTCGATTAAATTTTGTTTCTTTCAATTAATATTATTAAAAAATATTTTGAGAGACATTGAATGAACGTTGGTATTATTTTTTTTACTGAATACGGGACATTTCGATAAGGAATACTGTCATATCCGCTGGGTTGATTATGACGGCGAGGATTATAAAATTGATGAGAGTTCAGTTCTTAATGAAATTGTTTAACCATGCGAGGGACTTCCTTTTATAGCTCATTTTGGGCATTTTCGCCAATATTTGCGTACATTCAGAGATTGAAATTCCTTTGGCATGTGAAAGGACTGTAAATATACTCAAGCTGATACATCAGCACCACTGGGAAGTGTTGAGAAATTGGGATTTTCTTTTTACACTACAGCTATTGAGAAAGGGATGAACGTTCAATTAAAGTCTTCACTGCATGGTGAAGAACGTTGAAAGGAATATAGAGTGTTTTGGAAAATGCTTGATTTCTGGATACTTTTTATTTAAAGAGTTCGAAATCGAGTCGAATTGAACGAGCTGTTGTATTACTTATACAAATTTAATGCTGCGCTGTTTTAAAGCTACGAAATAAAGTCATACCTTGTTGGGGTACAGGGGCCGCCCCAAGCGCGGCTGAAACCAATTTGAACCCCTATGAATATTAGGCGCTACTGCATTGGGCATCCTGCATCCATACTAACTCGTGGGACAAACGTGCGTTAGACAGCAATGTTACTACACATCGCAGTTTTGCTGATATAGCAGGTAGGTCATATATAGCTAGACTTGGCTTGCTACACTTTAAGCGTTAATGACTGACTAACTGTTTGAGTTTAAGTCAAAGTTGAATTTCTCAAATGGCTGAAAAGGGCATGTTCTATAGTACCTACTTTTGTATTTGCGTAAGTCCATAATATTTTATTCAGTTATAATTATGTATGAGCGTGAAAAGTGAGTTAACACCGATGGACCTTCTTTGGGGTCTGGAAACAGGTCTAAAAAAACCAATAATCTGTAAAAAGTTTGATAACGAAATAACAAAAACAAAACGTATTTCATTTTTACACCATACAATTTTTTATAGATAGCGTAACGACTACAATTATTGGCACCCCCAATTTTTGACCCAACTATTGGCACCCCATCATTCAACAGTTATTTTCTCGCTTTGTTCGAATAAGACAATTTAATTTTTATTTTGAATTTGCACATTTTTCTCATTTTTCCGTGTCTTTAGTTTGGAGACATTCCTTTCCAGTTCTGAGTTATACTTTCTTGAATTTATTAAATTATACAATGATTTAAATAATATTAAAAACAAATTTTTGTTTGTTTCCTTTACAAAATACTAATTTTATAATACTTATTTAAATTAATTAAATTTCCAACGAAGAAAATAATATTTTTTGTTTATTTGTCTTTGAAAAACATTTATGTAGGTATATATTTTAATTTATGTATATTTATCTTTTATTTTTTTTATTTAAAATTTTGAAAGCATATGAAAATAAAATAATATATAAAACATGATGTTTTTCTGTTTAAAGAGTGTCAATAATTGTAGTTTTTGGGGGTGCCAATAATTGTGGTTTCTTGTAAGCTTTTACTAAATTGGCATTTTAAATATATTTTCAATAACTATACCGTTATTTATAAAACTTAATCAACGAGAAATTTAATTATTTATACTTCTGTATACAACAGATTCAAATAACTGTACGTATAAACGAAAAAGTTATAGTTGATCAAAGTTGAATTTTCCTTAGGGGTGTCAATAATTTTAGTCGTTACGCTATTTAAACAAAACTGTTTTCAAACTCCAAAAACAAATGAAAACATCATTGGGCTAAAAATCTGCAAACCTAAAATTATGCACAGTAATAATCCGGCCCGACTTAAACTATTTAGAATGACTCTGCTTTAGGTGGAACTCAAATGCTGAACAATTTAATATGTAATTTAATTTAAATTTAATAATTTAAAATGTGCAACTGAAGGCAGTAGGCTTAATACCGGGCGGATTGGGGTTGTCGCAATTTTTATTGACTACAATTCAACAATTCTCAAATATTGTAACCCGTTACGGGCCCATTTTTCCTTTCGTTCTTAAATTGCAAGCCCTCATAAATGAAGCCACATTTTTTTCCAGCTAAAAGTTCAGAGATATCTCCAATAATCTTAACTCTAATCATTTTACTGTCATAGGTAACAAATAATTGGTACATTATCTTCTATACATATAATAAAACTGTAGGAATTTTCTTGGGCTCCTAAAAACTCGAAAACCAATGGACATATTTCGATGAAACTTTTTTTTAAATGTTCCTTAAGACTGTGAGACTGCTATAGGCTATGTCTTTTAAAGCCACGTCCTTTGGAACAGTTTTTAGCCAAAATGTATTTTTTGATGTGAAAATATACACATACACATATACCTTGTCACAAATGGATGTTTATACTTTTGCGATCGTGCGACATTACATTCGAAAAGGGTTGATTCGTTGTCGCAGTCAGTGCTATGGTCAGGTCAGTTGTATATGTAGGTATGTATATGTATATTATGATCGTATGCCCGATGCCAGATGGGGATGGGATGCATGCTGCAGTATGGCATAGGGTATATTAATAATCTTCATAAGAGAAGAGACGTATAATACAAAACAGGTTTCATTTCAAAATTTCATTCGATATGTGGTATGGTAACAGCGTAGGGTTGCGGTAGGTAGTTGTTTGAATTCCATAGGAAGAGGGAAATAAAGGAAAGGAAATGCATTATTATAAACAAGTAGCAAGATCATGGAGAGGGAGGGCTATGCAGAGGGTGCATATTAAATCAATATCTATACTTGTAATAAAACTGTAAGAATTTTCTTTGTCTCCTAAAGGCGCGAAAACTACTGGACAGATTTCAATGAAACACTCAAAGTGTAATCTTAAATGGACCAAATATACGTTTGTTTTGTTTGCTAAAGGCGAGCGGCGCAAGGCGAGCACGGGTCAGCTAGTATACTGTAAAACAGTTTCTAATGACTGATTGGTGATTAACTCCCAGCCTAAAATTTCCTTTTTTGCCCAAGGAAGCGATATAAGGAAACTTCGAACTACAAAGAGGCGAAAAGGGGGATAAAAGTTTGTATGGAAAATTCCTATTTTTCATCCAATCGACTTCAAACTCGGTTTTTGTGCTCTGTGTAAGAAAAAGAGAATCCATTTCTCCAAATTTCAAAGATTGTCTTTGGGCCTGAGATATTTGCGATTGCGACTTAAACGTAATAGACACTTGTGTAGCGCGAGCGAAGTCGCGGGTAGTAGGTCCATAGAGGATCTGATGTCGAAGAAAAATGGCGGAATTGAGAATTTATCTGTCAGACGTTTTTAGTACAAAATTTAGTACAATGTCGTAGGCTTATATTAATAATTTTAAATAAGAAAACACAGTTTGTTGTTTCTTATTTGTTGCCTAAGACTTATTCGTTGTTCTTCTCTGCATAGGTGACTTGGGTAGGTTCCAAGGCTAACTTTGACTATAAAATAACGTTACCGTAGGTATGAAGCCAAAAAGTTACCCTTTCCATGAATGAAAGCCAGAGATCGCGCAGTCGAGGAGTGAAATCCTCCAATAAGAACTTATCATTGCCCTCATTCTAATTTAATGTAGACAAAATATTCCTGTTAGAGCCTATCTTACACTCATCTCAGTGCGGTGTGACTCGGAAGAGTGACATCATTATTTTCTACTTATAAAATACACCTCAATGTAGGTGTCTACTTATCCTCGCAAATACACAGATTTTCACTTTGAATAACAATACAAAGCCCAAACCAATCCGACAGAATAATAATTACGTATTATATCCTTTTGTTTCCTGGCAGCCGTTATTGAGGGGGTAACACATAGACGCGCGGGCGTGCATGTGTTTTGCATTCAAAATGAAATAATTCAAAAATAATTCACCTGCAAGTGACAATGACGAACAATATTATGATGGGAGTGTGTAGAAACAAGGAGACTGTTTTTTGGCGCCTCATCTCTACAATGAATAGCTGCGCGTCTGCATATGCCAGCAGACTTTATCTGTGACGAGAATAACAAATTGTTCACACCTTTATGCAGATTTAATGAGCATCTCGCACTCGCACGCTTCTTCATTTCTCTCTGTTGCCAAACAGTTTCCAATCTGACGACAATGCTGATGATGTGGTATAATGACTTCAGGAGGCGAGTCGAAAAAGTTAGGCACTCGATGGGATGTGAATAATTTTAGCTCTTTTTTCGACTGTTTTTTCATTTCGTCGTCTCGCTTTTGTTCAAGGCGTACCTACACCCACTCACTCCCTTTTCATGTTTGAGTGCAAATTTGTGAACAAAATAAATATAAATCTAAAATAAAATGAAAGCTCCGGGTGATCCAGGATGTATTATTTTGTTTGCAGAATTAGATTTGTATACGGTATTTGCGTGTTCGCTTTTTTTTCGAGGAGGGCGGCGAAATTAAATCCTTCAGGTGGCAGGTATCCGTATTTCTTTCGTTTTGAATTTTACTACCCCAATCTGGGGATTATTTCTAAATATTTCTAATATTTAATAAATTTTATTAAATATTTATCTCCGAATGTAGGTATTCCTACATGTGTGTGAGGATACATACACACACATCCACAGTAGAAGAAATTAATTCAAAAACAATTTCCATTTGAAATAATTTCCGGAGATTGAGACCGAGAGCTGAATTCTTGAGAATCGTTTTCACTTCGCGGAGCATAATTGGCTTTTTGCGTAAGATGCTGAACAGAAGATTGAACGCTGCAAGGAGGGAGCTTTGCTGGTGGTCGTTTAACTGGAAATTTAGTGTTTTTTATTGCATTTTAAATTTGCACCACGTAATTTTTAATGGTTTGAATATGATTTTTTTTTATATATATTTTGGTGAGGTAAATGAAACAAAGTGGAATACATAGATCCAGCAGGGAAGCTAAGTACGCCTTATATTATTATAATTATTTATAGCTGTAATTTTATCATTCCAGATCCAGGTTGCTGCTCAAGTGGCAACCTACTCGATATGGATGTCCTAAATTAAGAGTCGAACAACTGACATGCACATGACCATAATACACGGATACAGTCATGCCAAAGTGGAGGTGGAGGAGCATAATGGGGCATTTACATAGTCACACGAAGCAATTTCTTGCGCGAGACTAGAAAAGGAGAGTTATATCCATTCTCCCGCAATAAATGCACGAAATGTTACAAAAATGTACCCATCAGCATGTCCTGTCTGTACGTGTCATTATTGGGCATGTCACAGCACAATTTACGAGACATAGTGTCAATTGTTAATCCCGCTTTCAGGCAGAATGAACCGATGAAGACCAACAATTCCATCCACCCGACCTTGACGAATAGAAGATAGTCATATTATTGGGTTTTAACTCGAACAGTTGTCGACTATCATACTTCATGACTACAGCAGCATACTCCAAGCTAAGGTACATACTGACAGTGACAATAGCTGGTGAACTGGCTGCAATGATAGCAGCCAATAGTAAAATATCCATCGGATATCGGGCCCAAATTCAAGGTGGTGTCAGCGTACACAGTACACTAATCCCTGGCGAACCAACTAACGAACAAACCCAACAAACCGAGGACCGAGGAAAATATCATTATATCAGTAGACATCCCAATTAGTGCAGTAAAAAGAAATATTGACCAAAAATCAAGGGAGAAAATTAACACCACCTGGTCTAACAGACACGACTGTGTTATAGCAGCTTTTGGCCAAGAATCGACGAAAAAAGAACAAGATGTATTCTGAAAATGAATAAAGAAGATATTCGATTCTTAATGGGTGTACTGACAGGCCACTGTACCATTGGTACCATGGCTACAAAACTGGGCATCAACTCACCAGACTACTGCAGGAGCTGTCAAGACATAGAAGAAACGGAGACCATCAAGCACCTGCTTTGCGAATTCCTAAACCTCCAAACTAGTCGACTCCGATATCTGGGAGACAGAGTTTTCGGAGACTTAGCGAGGACATAGTGCAGGTACCATTGACGGACACAATAAGGTTTGTTAAAAGTACGGGTTGGTTTATTTAGTAGACCAACTCCGCTAAGTAGCAACTCCAAGAAATCAGGTAAAGTGCTTATGCTTTTTTTTGTGTTGTCCAATAATATGTAAATTTTATCCACGACCAAAACTAAGGGAGCAAAATGGACCAAAAGGCCCCCGTAGTAGCACAACACTTAAAAGCTGTGCACTTCCGTCAAACCTAACCTAACCTAAGTGTACGTGTAATAGATATCTATGCAAACATACATAAATAATGAAACTGTAGGAATTTTCTTTGTCTCTTAAAAACTCGAAAACTAATGGACAGATTTCGATGAAACTTTTTTTTAAATGTTCCTTAAGACTGTGAGACTGCCAGGGCCGTAGCCAGGATTTTGTTTCGGGGGGGGCTTGCTTTCAAATCTTACGAAGAATTCTTTGAACAAAAAACTATATACAGGGTGTCCTAGTTAAGCAGAATAATCCTTTAAGGGAAGATGCGTGAAGTTCCGTAGAACAAAAAATTGTATGCCAGGGGGGTCTATTTTCACCATATTTCCCGTTATGGCCCTTCAAAGCATGTGACCTCTAATTTGTAGGTGTTACCACTTAAAACGCTATAACTTCTAAACTATTAGAGATACAAAAATTGTTTTGCGCATACAAGTGCAGCTGCAAAAGAGTTATGGCTAATTAAACTCAATATTTTGAAAATTTGTTGTTACATTTTTTTATTTAAATTCTTTTTTCTCAAAATGTTTACTTAATAAATTTTTTTTTTTTTTATGAAATGGTTATCCTTGAGAAATTTTCTAAAAATTATGTTAAGCAACTTTTTTACGTACGATCACCAGAAGTTGTTGTAAAAGCCGTTTTTTGTCAAAAAAAATGGTCAAACAAAATTAAGTTAGAATATTAAACTAACGTAATTATGAGCAATGGTTAATAGTTAATTGTCGAATATGAAAAAAAGCATTGATAAGTTGATCTCCACAAAACGTATTCAAAACGTGATTACGCGGACATAGTGTTTGTAAACGGGTTCTGCCATGGAAACGCTTCGTTGGCAAGATAGGAGTCCAACGCCGGCCGATACCCAAATCGTAGCCGGGTACTGATGCGTATCAGCGCCTTGTTGATACCGGGTGAGCTCCTCGAAATAAAAAAAACGACGTTCAGACCCAGCGGTGGCGGCAGAAATTGAGGGTGGGATTTTGCGTGCTGTGGAAGTCAAGCCCTTAGTCAGGTCCGAAGACAAGCTGTGCAATTGGAACTTCCCAGAACTCTCCAGAGTAATAGGTTACACCCTTCCTATTTAGCACCGGTACGGACACTTCCCCAAGAACATTCTGTGGACTGACGGAGCGCAATTCACAAACAAAGTTATAAAGCTACAAACCTCCACAATTTGCACCATTGGCCAGACCCCAATCCCCATTAAATGCACATAGTGAGGCGGCATAGTATAAAATTGTATAACAATTGTGCACTTTGTGATGAAAGCATGATATTTTTACCATGAAGGACACATTATATGAAGATGATTTTAAGATAGCTATTGGGGCACTTCAGATTGCACCCTAAAGGGGTAAAGGGGGGGGGGTCGAAGTTTGTATGGTACCATTTTTATTTTTCATCCGATTGACTTCAAACTCGGTTTGTGTACTCTCTATGAAAAATAAAGAAAACTATTTTCTTCGATTTTAGAAATTCAACCCTTAAAGGGGTAAAAGGGGGGTTTTTAAATCGTATGTACCTAAACGAACATACTAAAATTATTTTTTTCAAAGCAGAAGACGTCTTGATTTTTTTTTTTTGACATGACATGATGGTAGAACGTCTTCGTTGACCATGAATCTGTCCGTAAGATTTTGTTTTAACGATGTTTCCTATGCAAGGAATCAGTATAGACACTCTAAAATAGGCTCCAGTAGAAGAAGTTTCTGGATTGGAACACGTTGTTTGTTTCAATGAAGTTCTTGGGGCTCTTAATTCAACTTCAAATAAGTCCTCGGCAAGTTGGGATTCGGATTGAAAAGCCTCTCTGAAAAAATCTTCGGCATTTTCTCTGATGTTCTTAAGAGAATTCAGAACTTCTTTTGTGCGGTCGAAATCTAAGGATTTGGTCTGTAGGAAAACTGGTAATGGTAGCGTTAAATTGAATAGTTTTTCGCATACAACGAGGCTTACTAGGAAATCACTTTTTTGGATCGATGCCAAAAGTGTTGATGCTTTCGAAAACATTGCCCACGTTCTGCTGGTTATTTCTTCAAGACTTATTGAGATGCATTTCAAGAGCTCTACAAAGGAAATAATACTGTCATACCTTTCAATGAATCTTGCGTTTCACAAAGGCTTAGAAGTCGAGTTTTTCGGCTCTCTGGTGCATGTTTTTTAATGACATTTTTTAAAGTTATATTTACATTTGAATGGTTGCGGAAGATTTGAATTTATATTACAAAGTTTTAATTTAATTTTTTGCTTAGCGTTTCGGGGGGGGCTTCAGCCCCTCAAGCCACCCCCTGGCTACGTGCCTGGAGACTGCTATAGGCTATGTCGTTTAAAGTCACGTCCTTAGGAACAGTTTTTAGGCAAAATGTATTTTTTGATGTGAAAATATACACATACACATTTACCTTGTCACAAATGGATGTTTATACTTTTGCGATCGTGCGACAGGACAAACAAAAACAAAACCACACTAAGATACGTATATGTTCGAAAAGGGTTGATTTGTTGTTGCAGTGAATACTATGGTCAGTTGTATATGTATATTATGACAGGTTTCATTTCAGAATTTCATTCGATATATTGTGGTATGGTAACAGTGTAGGTTGGGGTAGGTAGTTGTTTGGATTCCATAGAAAGAGTGAAACAAAGGAAAAGAAATGAAGTATTATAAACAAGTAGCAAGATCAAGGAGAGGGAGGGCGATGCAGAGGGTGCACATTAAATCGATATCTATACCTGTAATAAAACTGTAGGAATTTTCTTTGTCTCCTAAAAGCGCGAAACCTAATGGACAGATTTCAATGAAACACTCAAAGTGTAATCTTAAATGGACTTAAATATAAGTTTGTTTGTTTGCTAAAGGCGAGCGGCGCGCGCAAGGCGAGAACGGGTCAGCTAGTCACTAATATAAACTGTTCCACTACAAGGTCTTTATTTCAACAACTTATTTTCCGTCTGCTCGGCGAATCAATCCGCTTTTAAACGATCTCCTGTTCCTAAAAAATGAGATACAATCCAGCATGAAATTAAAGCTATAGCTTAATTTATGTCCAAGCTTACATAATCCTAACCATCAAATTTAGTGGCTTCTATGTGAAGTAAATAATATAGAAATTGACAAAAGCTCATAAGACATAAGACACAATTATTGATTAGACTGCCTGATGAGTTTAAAAATAATGCGAAATTCATATGCAGCTCTACCAACCACAGCCTTACCAAGGCCTGCATTCCCGAGAGCAACAATTCCCCCCAGCCGATATTTTTGCAAGGAAAATTGTGATGCCGGTTCTTAAATTCCAATCGTTCAATACCAAGCACCTTATAGAACATCGCTCAATAATTGAAATTCTTGTTATCCAATAAATTTCCCCCGAATTCATTTTCACAAACAATTACGCCCTCGCCTGGTCCTACCGTTGGCGGTGGCCAACCTAAGGCCATGTGCACGTTATCAATTGCGCTAATTAAATTTTCAGATTACAACGAGCAATAATCGCACAAGTCATAAGCGCAAGCAATTAATTAAAGCTCACCCTCCAAGCTCCAACGGCATTGCCCCTCTTTGTGGCTATATCTAGGCTTGTATCTATACCAGTGACAAGGACAATAATAACAACAACAACAACACTGAGTACTATACCCAATGGTAAACAATTTAGCTCAATTGGCAATTACAAAACGAATCGGCCACATTACGCGTATGGGTGATGATGATGTTGCTAGCTGATGGTAGACGTGCGTGCATGCGGTACAGGACGAGGGTGTTTGCGTTCAGCTCAAAATGTGAATTCAAATCAAATGCAATTCATTGCAATCGATGCGGTATACGGAAACGCTTTAGAATCCAATCAACCATTTCGAGAATCCCATTTGCAATTGTATCAGGAAATCCCCAGCCCCAAACCGGACTACGAGACTTTATCCTCCGATTGCTTTTGTGATAATTCATGGACAGTTCTGGGAATTCAACAACAATTTTCTAATGTGCATCCAATTAATTTGTGAATAATTCGTATTCATGTGCACCACACGTGGGATTAAGTCCACGATTGCAACTTATTCGAATTTGTGTCGCTTTCTATACTTTAGCAGACGACAGTCTCCCTCTATTACCTACATACATACATATATAGGTGTATAAGTATCAGTGAGAGGGATAGACAGTATGAGGACTGCAATTGCAATGATATACAATTGTGGTATTAAAATGTTACGTATACGACACAGTGCATTCAGAATAATGAGCAGGCATTGCCTGCCTGATGGAGAAGAAAATTTCGCCGATTTGTGTGATTTATCCGGTCCGTTGAGCTGCCATTCTGCAATGTGAATTGAATAATGTTGTCTGAGAGATTTAAATTAAAATCGAACGACCATCAGGTGTATTATATGGATGTCTGTGTCATTATGTATGTAGGTAGGTAGCTATATATTGTAATCCGAGGGAAGCAAGTGGCTTCTGGCTTGTATCTCGTATTGACCTGCCAGGTAGTGGTCTAAAGGAAGGGGTGACATATTGAATTTCGTAAGCAGGTACTGGTACAAGATTATACGAAGTAATCTTGTCAATGGTTGGTATTGTTGTGCTGTTTATCAGTTAATGACAATGTCTGGACTCTTGTATGTTGGACTACCGACTGACTGGCAAACGATGTGGGTATAGAGTGAAGCCATTGAAAAACGTCTGCATTGATATTAATGTCCCTATGAACTTTTGTGTTAGGTTGTGATTTGTAATGTGCAATTGAAAATTGGCTTTAAGTTTAAAGCCGATTGGCTTAAGTATTTTAATATAGAGCCTTTTACTTATTTTTTTTTTAAGACTGTCAGGATGCGCCAGCCAATGAATTTAGTCGCTTGGGCGATAGTATGTACTGCGGAATCAGACAAAGTCATGACCACATACAAATTTTTACAATGCGATGGTTGTATACGGGCGAATCACCTCACTCTTACTCTCCAACCCGTGGCTCGAGCAGATGATAGCCAATAAATCATCGTCATTGACAACAAATGGCCACCTGTGTCGCCAACCATTACCAATACCGGAATGTACTGAGAATACGATGCACTGTCTATACATCACCACAGTACCAGTAGTCATAAAATGCAGTATTGTTATTGTCCACCTCATATTTATAATATCGACAAAAGACAGATTTATGATATCGGCAAAACACATAACCGCGGTCCGTGAAAGTGTGCATAAGAACCCGAGGCAGTCAATTCCTCGCCGTGCACAAAAATTAGGCCTTTAGTAGGTTTCAACTTGTCGAATTTGTTTCGGAACTTGGGCCTTTACTTATACAAGATACATGTGAATCAGGATTGCCATTTGTCATGGGAATGGTGTGGGAATTTGGGGCTCTGGTGTGGACTTCGGCATTTCAGTGGATAAGACGGTGATGATGTTTCTTATGGGTAAACTTTCATCTACCCGACATCCGGCTATCAGAACTGGCAGAGTTAGCCTTAGGTATAAGACGGAAGTCAAGTACCTGGGGATAAAAATTGGCGAAGGCATGAGCTTCTTGCCTCACCTTACCCGGGTGAGAGAGGAGCTCATGTCTGTAGCCCCCATGACAACCAGGGTACTCTAGAGAGAGTGGGGCCTTTCAAGGAGAGCGGTGCGCTCTATATACGGTAGACTATTTGTTGCTGTGCAACTTTTGGTGCGCCGATATGGGGTGACGTCGACCGTCGTCAAGACCGTGACTGGACGAAGCTGGATTCTCTCCTCCCAGAGAGTAGTCTTGCTAAGTATGCTCAAGTTATGCCGTACCGTCGCCACGGATACCCTGTTGGTGCTGCTAGGGGTTCCTTTGGATCTGAAGGTGATTCGTTAAGGAATTGCCTACAAGATCAAGAAGGACCTATCTCTTTCATCATCTGACTGGGTCAATAGTGAAGAACTTGCAGGGTTGAACGCTCGAGATTGGAAAAAGGTTTCGGCTGATCATTTTTCATTTAAGTGGCAGTTAAGGTGGAACGCTAGTGAGACGGGAAGGGTCTTCCGGATATCTCATTGGCTACAGGAATAGACGAACAAGGGTTTTCACTCTACATGGGTTAACTTATGACTTATGAGTTATGTTATGACTATTGTTGCCAGATTTTTTATTTTATTTATTTTTTTTTTTTATTTTTTTCAAAAAACTGTAATTTCTAAAAAAAAAACTGTATTTTCAACCTAAAAACTGTAACCTTCAAAGACGAAAAGGTTTTTGTGAAATTACGGTTTTTTAAAAATGTTATCCATAGGGTAAAACTATACAATACGCCCCACTTTTTTAGAATCTTCAATAAAACAAAAAAATAAACAAAAATAGTAGTTTTTTTATTAAATAAATAATTAACTGTCTTTTTTCATAGGTTTGGCAATTTCATTTGTACAAAAATATGTCAGCATGTATTATATATATTTTTTTTAAAAAAAGTTTAAGTGGGGCGTTTCGTGACTCAATCGTTGGGTAAAAAGCCCCGCTTTAGTTACAAAACGCCCCTAAGGAAAAAGTAGGAAAAAATATTATAAAGTAAGGAAAATTAAATAATTTGGATTTGTAATATGGTCTGTCAGCCTTATTTGCATTGTATTTGAAAATGTGTCTCTTCAGGGTTCTGAATGGTATGTTCTATGTTGAACTCCCTACATGCTTCATTCACTCCCAAAGTTTTATTTTTTACCTTCTCCATTGCTTCTTTCATTTTTTTCGGACCATAATGCCCGCATTGTCATTGTGTAATTTCGTGGTATTTCTATAAACAATATTAAGCAATAAAATTGCTCTGATGAGTGTTATATTCCAATACAATTACTGGGGCATATTACACTTTCTTTGTTGGGGCGTTTTGTAAATTTCTGCGTGCAAACGCCCCAGAAAAAATAAAGCAACCCACCTGGTTAAAAAAAAAATAAACAAAAACCAACTAAAAAGCCAATTTTATGCACTTTCTAAATATATATATCATTTTAATATAATGTGCATAGTTTCTGAAAAAATTAAATTTTTACTGTACTCACCGCAATATGTTTTTGCGCCAAAATTCTTTTTTGTCGTTTTTTTTTCGACAGAGCACACATAACACTACTACTCAATAGCACAGTTGAGGAACGACTGAAAGTAGTTTGAACAGGTCTGGTCGTGATTGCATAACAACAACAGTGTGCGTGCCAGACTACTGGGGCGTTTTGTATAGTTTCACCCTACTACTTATAAAATGCAACGTCCGTCTGTTCGTTTCTACATAACTCGAGAACCATTCGTCCGATTTTCATGACTTTTTTTCTGATTTATAGATGTGTGACTGGGGAGGGTGGTAGGGACTAACTCTGGAACTATTTGGCTGATTTTAAAAATTCATTCAACATTGTACTGGCTACATCCTCCGGATCAGTATAAGTTACTTAGGGAGAGGATGGGGTAAGGGGAAACGGGGGTATTGGGGCTATCTTTGGAACTACTCGGCAATTGCTGGAGTTGGACTCCGACAGCCATGTTTTTCACATGGACAGCTATATGTTGCATGTTCGCGCGTGAGCTGCAATCTGCAGTTGTTTATACTAGCGCCCACTAAAATAATAACGTGTATAGTTTACAAAAAGGCATTGCGATAAAATATTTTGTAAACTTAAAATAGAGCTTAGTTTTATTTAAAAGAAAAGAAACCGGCGCGCGGGCGGAGCCGCGGGCATTTGCTAGTTAAACATAAATGTCAAGCAAATTGCCGTATCGAAACAGGACTGCAATGTAATCACAGGGATACCGTGCGATATTTTCTGATAAATTGTCATCAGACGGCTTAGCGCAGCCTGTCTGAGGAGTAGGCCCCCTAATGGGAGGATCGAGGTGGCTGTGGTTGCATAAAATCGCGGGAACGTAGGTACGTGTTGTTGGACATAAAAGCTATTAGATAGGCCGCGCTCTCTAGCAAGGAGTGTAGAGTTCATACCTTATACATGACTATAAAATTGTGCTGAAGTAGTACTTGTACTGCACTGGGGCGTGGCCAACGACTTTCTTTTGACCCCTTCTGTGGGTAGGTCCACCGTGTTATTGAGCCACCAAGACAGGAGCACACGTTAAGACCTCCATTTCATTGTCTGACCCAGTAGATCAAAGTTACTAACCATACACAACGCCGGTTATTCGCTTACTAGGCTTCGAAGCGTTTGGAAGAGGGCCCCAATTTTTCGATGAATGGCTATGTTAACAAGCAAACATGCTTTATAAGAACGACGGCAATCCACGCGAAGTTCACTAGGTGTTAGGCCCGAAACACACATGCGATTTCAATCGCGCGACTGTTTAGTCGCAAAAAATGAAGAACACACCTTTCATATAAAATCAAAAATTATGTGAGCGCATTCACATTGAAATGCGTGTGTTTCATTTTTTGCGACTATGCAGTCGTATCTCGCATGTGTGTTTCGGGCCTTAATGCATCAAAAAAAAGTGTACTGTTTGGTGCTCGTATTGGGCCGGCCGGCGGCTGCATTGGTCTGTACTTTTTTGAAAAATATGTTGTTAAAGGCAACACTATCAACGACGAGCGCTACAAAACGAAGCTAACCGATTTCTTTTGACCCAAATTAGACGATATACACATAGTCAGGTGTTACGAGCATCACGGGGCTACTGAATGAACAATTTAAGGGCATAGCAATCTTTAGCAGGTGTGACGAGAATAGGCCGTGCAATTTGACCCCGCCAGACATTTTCTTGTGATGTTTCCTAAAGTTAAAATTATATGCCAATAAGCCGCAATCGACCGGATGCCCTTAAAGCCAACTTAACCAATGCCATTGCTTAAATTCAGAGTCATCCAATATTGGTTACCCTGAGAAGCCGGGCGGACTTTTGAATGAAATTATACCTATTCCATGCACAATGGTATACATGTGCCTTTCCAATAAAAAAGATTTTCGTTAGTACCTCACACATACCTTTTTTTATTCCATTCCAACATCGACCCGTCCTTATTGGAAAACCCTTAACATAGGTACCTTATGCTATGCATCATACTTCAAGAATGTCTTACAAAAAGGTCTTGGACATTTTAACTTTTTTTTACCAAAAGTTTCTTGGAATGCAGAAGGCACGTTTATCAAATATCTTTAGGAACAATGGAAGGTTTTTATTTTCATTGTTATTTTAGCAAGTGTTAGGTATGCGACGCGATCTTACTCCACTTCGATAATATCGTTCGAATGTAGTGAACAGGTGTATCAAAGGGCACGGTAGTGCCCCAGCCAAGTTCTCTAGTAAAGGCACTTACCCTTTTTAGAGGAACAAACTCAGGCAGTTTTCGACCCCCCTCTAACTTTGGAACCAATTAAGCCAAAAACTTCAAACTTGAAACGTTTACTATGCTCATTAAAAAGGTCCACCTCACTAAATTTAATTTCTATAGCATTAGTGGTTCTCAACATACAAGACTTCAAAAATCGCAAAAACCGTAACTGACTCACTCACTCATTCACTCACTCACTCACTTAGATGATGATCATCAAAATTATTAAGCACTTCCAGCCATCCTAGAACCGTGAAATTTGGCAGAATGCTAGATCCTGTGTTGCATACACTGGGAAAAGTCCAAAACTTCGGATTTTCCATTCAGGGGGCGTGGTATACGCCCACATTTGAAAATTGGTTATTATTTATTTGGGCCACTTCCCATTACCGCAGAATGTTGAAATTTGGTAGAGCAGTAGTACTTGCAGTTTACAGAAAGACTGTTACGTTCCAATTCCGAGACTCAGGACAATAAGGGCCGACCAACACAATGGAAAAGGTCGTGGGAAAAATGAGCGCCACGCGATTTACCTTAGTGTCCCAAGATGCCTTTCCGGAAGAATCGCGACCGCCAGAAAAGTTCGCAAACCGTCAATAAAAAAAAAACAGGATACAATTAAATCCGTTTATTATACTAAATTACTATTATAGCGTATGTAATCCCAGGAGGGGAAAGAAAGGAGAAAAAAAGGTAATATACAAAACATTGCCTGTACCCTCGGATTCTGAATCCACACCCAAAAGCGTCGCAACGTTGCCACCCCTTCGTTCACACCTAGGCTCGCACGGCCAAATGGGTATCTAACAAAATAGGCTTCTTTAAATTCACTTTAAACAATTCAAATGATATATCTAGTTCTCCCCCCTCTCGATATAAGAAAGAAAAAAAATAAGAAACAAAATCGTAACTAAAATTTCAATAAGCCAGTAATTATGGCAATAAAAAAAAATAGTAAAACAAAATAAAAATAAAAAAAATAGACAAGACTCAGCCTGGGACTCGAACCCGAGTCTCTTGTTCGACAGCTGATGGCTTATGCTCCAGGCCACCGTCCACCTCACACCTCACAGACACTTCGCCAACTTCGGACTCGGTTGCTCTTGCGACAACTCCCTGCACTCGTCCCCCCCAGACTTCTTGGTTCTTTCACGTCAAAGGAAAACCTCAGATACTCTTCGATTTGGAGTATGTACTTATGCTCAGAATTTCCTAGAGAACAAAACACAAAGAGAACTGAGCCACTGTATCGCAACAATAAGAATAATCCGATTTTACCTCTAGATGATGTAAATCTATCTTAGGATTTTAATATCCACCAGACACACGTGCAGGTGTTATTGATGTCAGTACATATGAATTGTATATACAATATACTATGTATATACATATAAGTATGGTAAGCCAACTGTTGAGATGTTGGACAATGCACTCGACACACCAATGTTGATAATCTCAGAGGATTCTTTTTACATAGGTACACAGGTAGGTAAATATACACTTCGATTGACCACAATGATGAGAAACAGCAAAACTAATTTTTGAAATCACACTTCTATGTACCTATTCGGTTTGTTTCTAATTGCTAACACAACCGCTCTTCACGAAAACTCTGAGTCAACTGTCTCCCTACTGAAACACGCGCTTACCCGCTCCACTTCACGAGCGGTTTCTATGTATCCTTTTTGACCTCTAGCTTGACAGTTTCTTCAGATTAAATAGAAAAGAAAATAAAATAAAAACTATCGTTGGGACTTGAACTACAATCCTAGGTTCGGGGTTCAAGTACAAACCAGCCAAACCAAACGCAACTCGACAAATTCTTGGCCAAATTTCTACACTAATGGGCGGTGACATAGTTTAGGTTGTTTTTTTTTTTCCCATTCTATTTCGTGATGTGGTGAAAACTTCTCAACTCATAACAAGACAAAAATAAAAAATTTGATATCAAGAATGTCTTACAAAAAGGTCTTGGACATTTTAACTTTTTTTTACCAAAAGTTTCTTCGAATGCAGAAGGCACGTTTATCAAATATCTTTAGGAACAATGGAAGGTTTTTATTTTCATTGTTATTTTAGCAAGTGTTAGGTATGCGACGCGATCTTACTCCACTTCGATAATATCGTTCGAATGTAGTGAACAGGTGTATCAAAGGGCACGGTAGTGCCCCAGCCAAGTTCTCTAGTAAAGGCACTTACCCTTTTTACAGGAACAAACTCAGGCAGTTTTCGACCCCCCTCTAACTTTGGAACCAATTAAGCCAAAAACTTGAAATGTTTGCTATGCTCATTGAAAAGGTCCACCTCACCAAATTTTATTTCTATAGCATTAGTGGTTCTCAACATACAAGACTTCAAAAATCGCAAAAACCGTAACTGACTCACTCACTCACTTATATGATGATCATCAAAATTATTAAGCACTTCCAGCCATCCTAGAACCGTGAAATTTGGCAGAATGCTAGATCCTGTGTTGCATACACTGGGAAAAGTCCAAAACTTCGGATTTTCCATTCAGGGGGCGTGGTATACGCCCACATTTGAAAATTGGTTATTATTTATTTGGGCCACTTCCCATTACCGCAGAATGTTGAAATTTGGTAGAGCAGTAGTACTTGCAGTTTACAGAAAGACTGTTACGTTCCAATTCCGCGACTCAGGACAATAAGGGCCGACCAACACAATGGAAAAGGTCGTGGGAAAAATGATGTTAAAAATGGGCGCCACGCGATTTACCTTAGTGTCCCAAGATGCCTTTCCGGAAGAATCGCGACCGCCAGAAAAGTTCGCAAACCGTCAATAAAAAAAAAAAACAGGATACAATTAAATCCGTTTATTATACTAAATTACTATTATAGCGTATGTAATCCCAGGAGGGGAAAGAAAGGAGAAAAAAAGGTAATATACAAAACAATGCCTGTACCCTCGGATTCTGAATCCACACCCAAAAGCGTCGCAACGTTGCCACCCCTTCGTTCACACCTAGGCTCGCACGGCCAAATGGGTATCTAACAAAATAGGCTTCTTTAAATTCACTTTAAACAATTCAAATGATATATCTAGTTCTCCCCCCTCTCGATATAAGAAAGAAAAAAAATAAGAAACAAAATCGTAACTAAAATTTCAATAAGCCAGTAATTATGGCAATAAAAAAAAATAGTAAAACAAAATAAAAATAAAAAAAATAGACAAGACTCAGCCTGGGACTCGAACCCGAGTCTCTTGTTCGACAGCTGATGGCTTATGCTCCAGGCCACCGTCCACCTCACACCTCACAGACACTTCGCCAACTTCGGACTCGGTTGCTCTTGCAACCTCCCTGCACTCGTCCCCCCCAGACTTCTTGGTTCTTTCACGTCAAAGGAAAACCTCAGATACTCTTCGATTTGGAGTATGTACTTATGCTCAGAATTTCCTAGAGAACAAAACACAAAGAGAACTGAGCCACTGTATCGCAACAATAAGAATAATCCGATTTTACCTCTAGATGATGTAAATCTATCTTAGGATTTTAATATCCACCAGACACACGTGCAGGTGTTATTGATGTCAGTACATATGAATTGTATATACAATATACTATGTATATACATATAAGTATGGTAAGCCAACTGTTGAGATGTTGGACAATGCACTCGACACACCAATGTTGATAATCTCAGAGGATTCTTTTTACATAGGTACACAGGTAGGTAAATATACACTTCGATTGACCACAATGATGAGAAACAGCAAAACTAATTTTTGAAATCACACTTCTATGTACCTATTCGGTTTGTTTCTAATTGCTAACACAACCGCTCTTCACGAAAACTCTGAGTCAACTGTCTCCCTACTGAAACACGCGCTTACTCGCTCCACTTCACGAGCGGTTTCTATGTATCCTTTTTGACCTCTAGCTTGACAGTTTCTTCAGATTAAATAGAAAAGAAAATAAAATAAAAACTATCGTTGGGACTTGAACTACAATCCTAGGTTCGGGGTTCAAGTACAAACCAGCCAAACCAAACGCAACTCGACAAATTCTTGGCCAAATTTCTACACTAATGGGCGGTGACATAGTTTAGGTTGTTTCTTTTTTTTCCCATTCTATTTCGTGATGTGGTGAAAACTTCTCAACTCATAACAAGACAAAAATAAAAAATTTGATATTCTCCATTCAGGAGGCGTGTTATCCGCCTACTTTTGAAAATCGGATCGGCATCGCCTTAGAATGCTGAAATTTGGTAGAGAAATAGGACTTGCAGTGTACGAAAGGAGAAATATCAAAAATTAAAAATTGTCCATTTAAGGGGCGTGGAATATGCCGACTTAAAATATGAATAGAAGTTAATATACCTGCTGAATATAATTTTAATGAATAGTTTATAAGAAAGAAAGCCAAAGTGATGGTAGTCAGTGTACATTGACATACTAAAAAGCGTTGTTTGTGAAATCTAATAAAAAAAAACTTCGCAAAAAGTAGTGAAATCACACCAAAATCATAAATGCAAAAAAAGAGCCAAGTTCTGTTTTATATAAAAAAAAGTCTGTAACTAGTCAGCCACGTAAAGTAATGAGATCTAAATGTACGCCAAGTTCTTAGTTTAAGAAGGTTAAATGTTAAAAAAAAATTGGTAGTTTTTCATTTATAACTTCATTATACAATATAATAAGAATTTGAAAACTTGCCCAGCGAACCTACCATTTTTTTTTAATTTAACCTTGGCGTACATTTAGATCTCATTACTTTACGTGGCTGACTAGTTACACGCTTTTGTGATGTGATTTTCTCCATTTGAATACACAGCCAAGAGAGCTTATGAGTATTCCTTATCGCACTATATGTATATGCAGATTATTAGTACAGAACATTTTCCTTTAAGTCCTTGAAACCGATCACCGTCCATTAGCAAATTCAAAGCGAGTGATCCGAAGAAACTCATTTTCGAGTAACCTCACAAATATTAACCACCTGAACTAAATGTGATTTTAAACGACGAACCTGCCACCGCAGGCCATATTACCATCTATTCAAATAATAATACCCGGTCGGGTTAAATACAGCCTTAGATAACCCTCCAAAAAATAAAACTTAAAACGTTTGCCCCATAAAATCCTTTGTATTCACACCGTAGCCCGGCTAGTGCTTAAGCCGACCTATCGATTGCCGTAATTTTCAGCACTCACGTTGTCACAGAGGCGACCCATTAAGGACAGAATGTGACAAGGCTTCACTATTATCGTTGGTATCCGTGTATACGTAATAGTTTGAAGTAGGAAATTCAAATGGCAAAATGATTCAAAATCCTGCACGTACATATATGCAGATAGAAACTTACCCCGTCCACAGGACGAATTCAACGTTGTCACCTTGTCTTGATTTCATTGCACGAGCAGCTGACTCGATTAAGCTCCATGGGCTATCACAAAGGTAATCACCAAAACGACCTGGTGCTCGACTCGATGAACTCGTTTCCCGGTGTATCCGCCAACAGCCTGGAATTGTACAAAAAGCGAAAAATCTTTGGTGTGGTGAGTGGAAACAAGCAAATGGGAAATATTTTAATAAAATTCAGCAAAAATCAACCCCCCAGAGAAGGAGTAATAAAAGCAATTTCATGGAATGAAAATTAAATTTAGAGATTTTGTCCTACCCAGCCGCCAGCCCCACCTATATGCCTGATTCTAATTGGCCGGCTAGAAGCTGATTGCCAAAATGGTAGAGATTGCCAAATGGATATGGTCGGGATCGCCGTTGGTCGTGCTGCTGTTCAGTGTGGAGTTAATTATAAACACAGGAGTCCATACAGATGCTTGGGTGGGCAAATTAAGGGTTATATTCAATTCTGTTAAAGCCGTATTCGGTAATGTGTTGGCTATTAAGAATTGCATTAGTGTCGCCTAGAGGTGTATGTAGTAGGATATTGTGCAGCTATATTCTGAAGTATAGGATAGAAGTATCATGACATTAAGGTTAAAGAAATCGTTGGAAAGTGATTTCCTTATAGTAACTATATATTTCAAATCAGAAGGAAGTCGCTGTTGAGTCTGTACAACGCCCTCATGCATCGAAGAACAATAAAGACGTTTAGTCATGTAAAGAATAGGAAATATCTACGATCTGACGTGATTGAAATCTAATAGGAAAGCATCTATCATATGCAGTCAGTTAATCAGCAGGTACAATTTCTCCAAACATAGGACCCACAGGAATAGTTCTCCTTCTTGGTTCAACACATCTCAGACTTAATACGGAAACGTAATCTTGCCTATTCTAGATGAAAGCGTTATAAACTCCACATGCTTTATGGAACTTATCGTTCTCTCCGCAATTTAGTTGTCCTGCGGATCAAAACTGCAAAGCGACGTTACTACAAACATTTTTTGAATCCTGACATTCAGTCTGGAAAGGATTTATGGGAAAAGCTACGCAAACTAGGCAATGGGAAATAGCGAGTAGGTTTAAATACTGGGATAGGATGTAATCTCCTAGCAATTTGTTGCAGCTTCTGCACCATTCCAACGCAAATACATGGTCCCACGCGATTCACTACTTCTTCAAACATAGCCAACAATGGTATAGAACAATTTAATTTTACTTGTCTAACAGACGAAGATGTAGTCGAAGCTTTGCTGTCTATCAAATCAAATGCAACAGGCCTGGATGAAATAAATCCCAAATTCTTGAAACTTCTTTCTTTTGACATACATAACGCACACATTTAATATCATACTAACTACCTTTTCTTGAAAAATGCAAAAATACTTCCGATACCTATGTCACAGAATCGAACGACCCCCGACTATAGGCCTATTGCTCTACTACCCTTTTTATCCAAAGTGTTTGAAAGGGCTATCCTGAATCAGATGCAAGTATACCTAACCAGCCATAATCTCTTAAGACCAGCCCAGTCCGGTTTTCGAGCGAAAAGGAGTTACACAACCGCACTATTACTTGTTGTCGACGACATTCGGAAAGCCATGGACGCAAACTGTCGCAACAAAACTGTTAAATAAATTTAATTTTTCTTCTCCTACAGGCAAACTAATTCATTCCTATTTAACGGGTCGCCAACAATGCGTGGCAGTAGAAAATCAAATAATCTTCTTTCCTTTGGGTATCAACAGGGGTGCCACAAGGTTCCATCCTAGGGCCGTTGTTGTTCTCTATATAATGTCAATGAACTTCCTCACATCATAAAATATTGTAATGTACATTTGTTTGCCGATGATGTCCAATTATATTTGTGCTGCCCGATAGATAGTATCAATAGAGCTATTCAAGACTTAAACGAAGACTTAGAGACTATTCAGCAGTGGGCGATAAAACACAACTTGGCTTTAAATCCACAGAAAATAAAAGCGATATGTATCCATAAAAAGAAATTGGATACAACAACCCTTCCACCGATCAAAATAGGACAATCCTTTATAAAATACGTTCATATGGCTAGAAATTTGGGCTTAGTCTTTAATGTCTTTTGGAACGACTATGTGGCAGATACGACCGGAAAAGTCTACAATGGTCTTCGTTTGCTAAGGTTAACTCAAAGATCCGTGCCCGTTAAAACCAAGATCCTGTTAGTAAGGACGTTACTTTTGTTGTACGGGTGTAAATTTGGCGCAAATTAAATGTAACATACAACAATCTATCGAGGTACGTCTTCGATAAAAGATACTTTGAGCATATTTCTATTTACTCAAAGCAGATAATGATGACCCTCGGTTTTGATAATCTGACCATATTTAAGTCGCTAACTCTACGACATTCACGGAATTGCACAGACACATCACCCAGAATATCTATAGAGCAGACTAAATTTCTCCAGCTCACAGAGAACCACATATAAGAACCACAGAACAGCTGTTCTGATTCGGCCTAGGTTTAATTCTTCACAATCTGAACGCACATTTTTCGTCCACGCCACTTTCTCTTGGAACTCATTACCTGTAGCATTCAGAAGAAATACTTGGCCAATGATAATAATTATGACCGTAAAGTAAAAATAACATAAGGTATTTTAGGTTTTCTTTATCTTTATATTAAAATATGTATAATTCTTCTGTACGTGTTTGTAACCGAACTCTTCCCAAACGGCTGGACCGCTTTTAATGAAATTTTGTATGTGTGTTTGAATGGGTCAGGCAAAACCACATTTTCCGGGACCGCAAGTATGTATATAAATTCACTTATGCCATGTTATAATCAAATTGTACTTATGTAGGAGTGTGTGTCTACGTTAGGGGTAGTTGCACTGTGCACTGTCACTGTGTGTGTGTGTGTGTGTGTGTGTGTTGTGCTCCAACGATCTGCATTCCTTTGTGATCAACTGGTTTGGTTGGGGTGCATCTGCTATGGTTTTGTATCCTTTTGTGATCAACTGGTTTTGTCGGTCTGGAATGGTTTTTTATTGTAGAGGGGAAATACTGGAGTCCCTCTCAATAGGCAGATCTGCGAGTGCTTGGAAACTTGATTCAGTCGATAAGTAAGAAGCCAGTCGGGAGGTCCGCCGCAGAATTGCTTTATCGATTTTTAGATAACACTTATTCTGTTCCTCAATATGAACGCACTCGAAGCACTCAACATTAATTTTAGTAAGCCATTCACAATGTATAAGATAACTAGCGGGCCCGGCAAACGTTGTTTTGGCTGCTCGTACATTTTCATTGTACGTCAATTGTTTTGCTTCTGGGGCTGTTATATTATTTGAAATCTTATTTATGATTTTTTTTAGTGTTTTTTATTTGAAATTTTATGCATAATTTTTTTTTTTAGTGTATAATTATTATTTGAAATTTTATTCATGAGCTTATTCTTGCTTTTTAAAATTTGTTTTATTGTTGAGTGCTTATTATTTGAAATTTTGTGGAATCAGATCGCAGCGCCACCTACCGGATACAATTGTGAATATAAACCATCCCAAGACCCATTCAAACACACACACAAGTTTCATTAAAATCGGTCCAGCCGTTTAGGAGGAGTATACGGTAACAAACACGGACAGAAGAATTGCGAGATTTTTTGACACCTAGAGTTTCGGTGAGATTGTTTCCGACTTTAATGGAGCAGTGAATATTCTTCATCATAATTCTGCACAACTTGACAAGTTTGGAAGTGTTGCCAAAAAAAGATATATGGCTCTTTATAACGCGGCTCTATAAGTGATGCTATATGCGGGATTGAAATTTATGGAAAGATGGTGGGTTTCGACTCTGGTCTCCTTGTCTTTTTTTCGAGGATCTACCGTAATGTAAAAATTTGATTATTCGTAACTTACTGGGAATAAAACCGCACTAAAGGGCCAATCAGATCGTCGATAAATACTTTCAGGTTTTTACGCAGTACTTGCTCCAATGTTAAGAAGACTGAAGCCTCCTTAATAGGCGTAGTTTAGAGAGTCCTCTGTTGTCGACTGATGAAACTGGTCTGAGGTTCCATATTTCAGGGATACTCGGATACTCCGACCAAATCTTGGAGATTAGTTTGTGTATGCTCTTAACTAAGTCATCGTTGCCTTAAATAGCTCGACTAGTAGGCCGTCTGTTTCTGCAGTCTCGTTGGACTTGAGTTGAGATATTGCCACACTCAATTAATTTTGGTCGGTTGTACGGAAATAGTGACTTTCATTATCCATATTGAATGGTCGTTCTGTCTGATAGTGGAATTTCTCGACCCTTGTGGGAACTAAAAATGTACAATTTGAAGGCGTTCCAGTTCTCCAGCTACTTTTGCACTTTCACAAAAACTACAAAACTAATCCATTTAAATTTCTCGCCGCCACGTAAAGACGAGAAATTGCTCTAGTTAAGGCAAAAATAAAATTTCCATACACATTGTGTCACATTAATTAAAATACCCTTTCCCCAGATTGAATATTTTAAGGACTCGCGAGAAATTTGCATTGCAAATCACTATAATGCGTATAAGGGATGAGTTATCGATCCCATAAATCAAGGAATTAAACTGTGATGGGCTGTGGTAAATTCAAGTCGCCTTTTGAGTATAAATACACGCAGCAGGCAGGTGTCAGGCATCAGTTTACTTGTATCCTCAGCTGGTTAAGTACATTTTACGAAAAGAAAATGTCCTCGACTTCCTCAGCCGTTTATTGGTGCCTTCCCTGGTTATGTTTGCTAGTAATCATCTCCGTAAACACACCACCCTGCCAGGGGGTGCAGTACTTGTGCGGTAAAAAATTATCTGATGCCTTGGATTTGATCTGCGAAGCAGGTTTCGGTACGAAAACAAAAAAATCATGTAAGTAACGTGAAAGTTCTGTGAAAAGGGCAAATAGTGCATAAAATTTCTTTTAATTACAGTGGATCCAATCGATTATTATTCGGAAATTGAAGATGATAATATGCCATTGGCTATGGAAGGATTGCCTTTCCTGTCGGATATATCTTCGAACGCATTGACTAAGACTCGACGACGAAGGCATGGTGTTTACGATGAATGCTGCCGCAAGCCATGCACAATGTATGAGCTTCGATCGTACTGCCTGTAAGATAATGGATCGTGATGGTGATGAGAGCATAAGTATTTGATGGAGTGTTGGAAAGATCGAACCTTAGATTAGGTTTGATAGTGAAGTTTATCTGCGAGCATGTCCTATTTATAAATTTGTTTTATTATAATAAAAAAAATTCTCAATTGTAAATTTTTGTCATAAAATCATTATCAGAGAATATTAAAATGGTTTTATCACATGGATCTTTGAATAGTGTCCTTGAGCTGCTTTAACAGACAATTTGAAAGATTTTCTAGTACCGCCTTTGAAAATCGGACTCCCTCAATCTAAATTTTAGAGGCCTTGGTAGGTATTGGGTCAGTTTGTCCTGGGAATTTGGCGTTAGAGAGAGACAGACTATATGCGAGAGAGAGATAGAGTGAGATGAGATGGGGTGTGCGATGGAAGACGATTTATTGCTTAGTTGTCTTGTTTTTTTTGGCTGTGAGTTGTATAGTTATAGTTTTGGAGGAGGTGGGGTGAGTCATTGTTTGAATGAGGCTTAAGTTTGATGCTTAGTTTGCGGAGTGATGACAAAGGGAAGAGAGATCCAATGCGCTGATGATCAATGTTGAGGTTGAGAGTTTGAGTGCTCTCGACGGATGGGTTTAAGAGTTCTGTGATTGATAAGGAATAGGAGAGGGGTTATTTTGATGGATACGAGATTATAATGTTTTCCAACAAAGATGTGTCCTGTGTGTCTAAATGAATACAACCGAAACCGTAACCGATATGCTGGGAACTGCAACAGCCCCGTTTGAGAGCATGTACTTTTTCTTTAAGGCCTTCTTTTTTTTTATAAGATTTTTCAATCATTTTCATCCAAATTCATATTACGATTCTTTAACAGGTAAAACAAACTGGTACAGTTTAAAACAGAACCGGTACAACCGGCGTTTTAAGATACGCAGATCTTTTCCCATCACCAGCCGCCACAGCGACTTCCTTCACAAGCGAATCTATCCTCTGAGTGTCATAATGGTTTGCGTGATGATTGGTGGATTGGCTCGTAGGTATATTGATAAAACCGACCAGCAGAACCATTAAGAACACTGCTCGTCCGATATGTATGCTCACAAAGTGATTTATTTAGGTACTTAAGATTAGTCCAAATAATATTCGGTAGGTATTAGGTTTATGGGACAGATGCTTGGGAACTTTACCTTAATTTAAAGAGAAAGGATTTTCGTTTCATTATGATGACTAACACACGCAAAAAGGTGTCACAGCGCATTCCTTTCATTAAATGTATGTGCATTCTGTGTTACTGACAGACATCATATACAGATACACTACTTCATGAATACACTATACTGTCAATACGCATTGCGATGATAGGATCCAAATGCATCCATCGTTTCCAATGACGCAGAATAATAATGAATTCCCAATCTGCATAGATTCAAATAGAGATTCGTAAATAGCATGTGGTTTTGTGTCCCTTCTTTCTTCTCACGTATAATTGTAAAACAGGAGCGATTGGCATAGTCACAATGGGGATATCCTTTTTTGAATTTATTCATTCAATCCTGCCAAATTATCTGATAGTATCTTGCACTTGCTGCAGGAGTTATGCAATATCAATCGGACTTTACCAGCATCATGCATAGCTCCAGAGCGCGCTATTGTCTAAACATAGTCCTTTTACATGAGCGAGCGAAAGATTTGATGTCCATGCGCCATAATTACACACCAAACACGACAGCGAAATATTTCCAGCAATCCAATGCGCCACACTAATTACCATGCAATTTCATATGTTCCATTGCTCTTTGATTAAATACAATAGCCCATCAGGACTATACATCAGTGAAATTTAATTGATAAAACTTCATCCAACTCATTTCATGCAGCATTTAAGAATGCACAACGGATAAACAGCACCAGCATGGCGGGCTGCTGTGCACTCAATTGATTTGCGCTACTTCACAGATTCACACGCGCGGAGCTCTCGTTTTTAATTAAATTGAAGTAAAATACATTTTCGTCCTAGAAACACAATTTTGCTGGAGAAAATCTCAATTTGCGGCTGAATGGTGTCAGCATGGCTCACATAAATGTGATTGCTGTTGACTGGCGGTTAGAGAGTATAAAGCTGCTCGAGGTGGTGGCAAGGATGATGCTTGCATTGCAACCGATGTAGCTGAAGTCTATTCTCGCTTTTGTGCACCCGTCTATCTGTTACATTTCACTGTCATTCTATCTAAATCATTTCTGACACTGTCATCTGATTTGACCTGGTTGCAGTCTGTCGGAATGAACTCATTTGGAAAGAAGTGTATTTGAGGAGATGTATATAGTTGTTTGCGGATAGTTATATTTAAAAAGTAAAGCCGATGATGTAGTAACAATTGAAGGCAAGAGAGTAGGTATATTATTATTGAAGTTATGATCCTTCTTCCTAAATAAATTATTTGCTGCATACCCCAGAAGTCTAGCTTCTCGTAGCCACTGGCATGCATTTGGGTCTTAATTTTTCAATGAATGAAATTAACCTCAAATTGTACACGGACGACTAAATTGACATTGAATACGCCCAACCAACTGCGCTGAGTCAAAGAGCTCCGTAAAGGGTAACTTTAAAGGTTTATAATGCTTTCTTACTAACTTAGCTGATGCTATGGCCAAAACACATATTCCGTTAACGTAGTTTTTGGATAATTGCCTTCTTAGGCTGATATACAGCTGATGTCATAGGCGACTTTGCAATCTATGAGGCTGAATTTATATTGATATACTAGCCCACCCGGCAAACGTGAACGAAAAAGTCAGTAATCATGGCTCTATAGCGGTCACCATTGACTGTAACGTTCTGATAGACTGATTCGGGCCTTCCTCTACGCTACGCTCTTCAGCATCAATGACTTCTGGACGACGTCTCTTTGGATGCGTATTATCATTTAGAGTAAACGTGGTTCGAAAACGTTTCATAGTTAATCGAATTAATTGCTCTGATGGAGGATTATATTGACCGCAAAATGGACGTAGTGCGCGATACGTATTTCGAACAGAACCATGATTTTTAAAATAAATTTGCACAATTTGGAAGCTTTGTTTAGGCGTCAGTCTATTCATGTTGAAATGCCAAACCAAATTATAAATAAATCGCTTGACAGCTGACAAAATGGCCGCCACTTAAAATATTCTATACCTATAAAAAATAAACAGCCTTTTATATTGACTGCATGTTTCTGAGCCTATCTTTGAGGATTTATTACATCGGACAGCATTTTGTCTTGGGCACAATATCACTGGTAAGTAATTGAAGCAAATTCCTCATCCAAAACAAGACTGTGATGGTCTAAGACTATCACCGAGTGTTGACCAGAGGAACGACTAATACGGTTTTCAAATCACTATGGAGTATTCGAGGCACGAGATTGAGAGATATAGGGTGTAAAGGGTAAAATTGTTTTTTGAGATAGAGAAAGAGAGTCAGATTCCTTGCTGCACTTCTCTCATCAGTCATCATTCGACATTGAGATTCAACTTTTCTTCTACTTACTCGGGTAAGTGCAACGCTAACGTTTAGGTATTTCGATTCATAGATGGTATCTTCTATAAGCCACCTGCCACCTACCGACAATATGACTTTTAATAGATCTAATGCTCACTATCAGTACGGAGGCAATGTTTCCGGACCACATATCTGAGCCACTCGTTATTATTGCCTACCATATCTACCATAGAAATGCCAATCTCAATTTGGCGCAGCATTATGTCCAGCGAATTACTTTTTGCAGATAGCCCTCAGTCCTCCAAGTATTTCGTTCCTTAGCACTATATGTGACAGAGTGACTCTAGTTCGGAATTCACATCTTCTGACACTGAATCCTTGTTAATACAAGGCTTACAGCTGTATCGTATAGCTTTGTGGTTTTTGCGTAGTTGGGAAACTAATCGTGCGAACAAGCCCCGACCCGCTTCAGCAATATTAGAGCCGCCTTTGACCCTTTAAAAGTCTTCCGCAACTATCTCCAGTTCAAATCCGGAATATTATATAGGTTGTCTCCTTTATTCATGCAAAATGTAATTTTGATAGAAAATACAGATTTTTAATTCGAAAGCTTACATTTTTTATTGATACGTAGAGTATACGGATTGGGGTTATGTATGGAATATCACATCGGATAAATGGCCGCCACGGCTATGCTGGCAAGTACGTACTCTTTATTGAAATTTTCTATAACCGTTTCGCATAAATGTGGCTGAATTTCATTAACAACCCTCCCAATTTCCTCTTTCAAGGCGTTGGCGGTCGTAGGCTTGTTTGCATAGACCTTTGACTTCAAAAAACCCCAAAGTGCAATGGCGGCAAAGCGCAAGATCTGGATGGCCAATTCTGATCGCAAAAAAAGGCCGATTACACGATTAGGAAATGCCTCATGCAGTAATTGAATTATTGTTTCTCTGGCTGTACCTATGGCATGTGGCACCGTCTTGATGAAACCACACATGTTGGTCACATCCACATCTTGTAATTTAAGGACTAAAAACTCGGTTATCATGACACGATAACGAACACCATTAATGGTTACTGTCTGAGCAGCCGCATTTTCGAAGAAGAATGATCTGATAATGCCCCCAGCCCCCAATCCGCACCAAACAGTCGTAAACGCTTTGTATGGATGCATTTGTATCTCAACAATTACTCGTATGGGTTTTTGGACGCCAAATGTGACAATTTTGACGATTAACACAGCCATCCAGATGAAAATGAGCTTCATCACTGAATATGATTTTGTTCGAAAATTTCAGACTGTAGCTGAAAAACCGTCATTATTTTTGCTCAACAATGAAAATGCGCTGTTCTTTCGTATAGCTCTGATTTTTAATAACTCTGGTCCCTAACCTGACAGCTGTCACATTGGGATCTCTTTTTCACTGTACTATTAAATGGTGCAAAATCTAAATTTTGCGTGAATTATGTGGGCACCCTTTAATTGACCTCAGTGGCAAACTCATCATCCCGGCAACATCAACAGCGTCTGACCTGCTTGCACAACTCTCAGCAGATTACATTATTTCAACAATTTAAATTCAACAACATTATTGGATACCTCCAGCTGTAACTAAAAAGTGCTTAAACTAACATCTTTTGAATGCCAAGTAAAGACACTAATCTTCCTTGTTTTCAATCAAAGATCTGAACTATTTCTCATCACTCCTTTCCAAAGGACATACCTTACTCTAACAATATACTACGTGACTATTCAGATACCACAGGGATGAAACTAAAGAAAAAAATAACACACAAATCATAGTTGTTCTAAGGAAGTCCTTAGCACACTGGACACATAGAAAAATCTCGAAATCACTAACCCCAGGCAATCCTACAATTCTCAAATAGATATCCAAAGCAATGTGTGCCCTCTCACTATTGTCTGTTACCGTAAGAATGAATCGTATTCCATAATATCTATAAAGAAGCAGATTATATAGAGAGTCCTCGATGAGATTTTCGATTGAATTTCCTCTTTTATTTTTTTCTACATTAATTTTGGAAAATGGAAAAAGAGCTCTTTAATCTTTTAAAGGACTATCGTGTTTGTCTAACGAATCTACTGTGTTTGCTCTGACTGGCATCAAACGGTAAAATTAATTAAGGACCTTTTTTTTTGTGTATTTATATTTGTTGTTTCAGCTTGAAGTAAAATGAGATATGAGGTACTTACTGCGGAGTACATCGCCTTGGGTTGAGTAAGTGGTATCCAAGTGTAGATCTGTGATGTGCCAGAAATATCCTGTAAAGATAAGAAGAGAAATATGTTGTGTTAGTAATCTGATGTTTGTAGGGTGGCAAAAATTCAAAATTCGTAGGTATATACAAGTACAGAAGGAAATGATTTATGAGAGTTTCAAGAATTCCAATTGAGATGTTGAATGGATCCTTAGTTAAAGTTGAAAATTATCAGAATTTATTTAAATTGCATTCGTAAATTGTCGAGAGCAATTTTTAAGGTCGAAATTAGTGGATTTAAAGGTAGAAACAATTAATTAGTCATTTCGTTAACATTTGTTAATAATGAGTAAGACGATAATAATTTCTATATTTAAAATTAATTTTGAAAGACAGTTTCACACAGCTATCGGGCTTTATAATTTCCCATAACGACTTTAATCTCAATACCTTAATAGCATTGCCAAGCCAGGCGGTGTGAGATTCCAGTGGTTTATATAACTATACCGAAAGATAGTTATACAATCCGATGGCTCAAATATGAAGATAGGTAGATACGGGTGCAGGTTTTTATTCGAAAGCATTGCGAAAACCAAAATAGTTTAAGTTTCCAGAAGCGTATAGTATTTTCCAAGCTGAAATCCTGGCAATAGAAAAAGCTGCAGGATATTTAGATCTAGAAGACAAAAAATGATATTCATTGATAGCAGAAGCAGGAATGAAATAGATTAAATCTAATATATTAATGTTAGGCAATGTTCACCATTACGCACTATTTAGCCATTCGGACATAGCAAATTAGACGGTAACAAAAAGGCGGACAGTGAAGCGGACCATAATGCGACCGATTGGGAATTTGTTTAAATTAATCGATAACATAACAGAGAAAGAGGCCAACTCATCCTGGTAATATGGTGAAGAACATTCTTGAACATTACGGGCGAATCTAGAGAAATTAAAAATCGACCGCCTTCTGCACAAACCAGTGTCCCTGTGCCATTGGAGTCAATCTCATGCACCTTGTAAATAACGATTTATGCGAAGATGAGGAGAAGGTGGATTCAACCTAACATCCAATTTACCACTGCCTCGCTATGCAGGACGATGCTTACGTACCCTAGAATCAAGGTTCTTTGCGAGCATTGCTGCGGTGTTAAAGGACTTTTAGATATCGATTCTCCTACACATTATTGGGAGCACCAACTCGTTCCCAACTCAACCAGTAACTTGATGGGTTTTGATCTTTTCAATTTGTTCTGTCTCACTTAGAAAGAAATTAACAACGACATCTTTCTTCCATCACATATTCCTTCATAACCTTACCTAACCTTAACTATGCCCAGCCTAACTGTTCCGCATGTACCTACACCCATCGTAAAAATCTTGACAGAAAGTCAGTCCGCGGAACGAAATGAGTCGCTTTACGCGTGAACGTTGAGAAATATTGAAAACGTATTTCCAAAGTGAGTTTTTTGAAAAGAAGTTTTGTCCGAATTGAAGATCCCACCGGGCCTGCTGTAGGTACTCAAGTTTGTGCAAAAAGTTCGTGAGACTGGTTTGCTTGTGGACAACACTCATGATCCCCGTTGTCGTACGGTGCGCACATAAGAGAATGTGGCTGCTCTAGCCGAGATTGTGGTATCATTAAACCTTTTTTCTTCGAAAATGTGGCTGGGAACATGTTAACTGTTAACCGACTTTTTTTTTTACTGAAATTGAAGATATAAATTTGGACGACCTCTGGTTCATGCAGGAAGCCGCGTCATGCCACACAGCCTATGCACAATCGATCTTTTGCGCACATGCACATGGAACATGTTAACTGTTAACCGACTTTTTTTTTTACTGAAATTGAAGATATAAATTTGGACGGCCTCTAGTTCATGCAGGATGCCGCGTCATGCCACACAGCCCATGCACAATGGATCTTTTGCGCACCAAATTCCCAAATCGTGTTATCAGCCATCTTGGCGATGTCAATTGGCCGCCTCGGAGCTGTGATTTGACCACCCCTTTGAACATTTTTTTTGTGGGGACCGTGAAGGATCGATGCTGTGCCAACAACCAACAATCCGGAAACGATTCAAGCACTTAAGGCCAATATCATCCAAGCAATCAGTGAGCTACAGGCCGAAACCATCACCAAGGTCTTGGAAAATTGGAGTGAGAAAATCCGCTACTGCGAAGCCAGCCGAGGCAGCCACTTGAACGACGTTGTGTTCCGTAATTAATGGGAATATTTATAGCATTTTTAAAAAGAAACTCGTATTTGGATCACCTTTTAGTAGATTGGTCCGTTAAAAAAAAAAAAAATGTTCAAAAATGTTTCAACAAATATTACTTAATATAAAAAAAAGTAAACCCTTTGATAATGTCTGCATCGGCTGGCTTGACAGTGGGCAATCCCTCAAACCCAATTTTTTATTACATTGAGGATGGTTTGGACCACTATTTCATGAATAGCTTTACCAATATTGTTCCAGAGTGCCTGAATCATGTCAAGATTTCATCACAAATTTTTAAATTTGAGTTGGCCTCGACTCCAGTAATGCGTTTCGCCCCGGTGTGGTGGGTGGGCTCATCAGTAGACGACCACCACATCTGTTCTAGACGCACTGTTTGCTCGATTTTCACCGAGACTATACTGATTTTTCAATCAACAAGTGACTGTGAATCATACCTCAAGGCGAATCTTTGGTTCAAAGACTATCGCCGAGAGGATTTGTTTTTTGCCCAGGGCCTGGCTTGTCCATTTAATCAACTATTTTCAAATCATAAACATATTTATGAAATGAATAAATTGTTGGAGTGTACCTACGATTGTCATCACAAATTTTTAAATTTGAGTTGGCCTCGACTCCAGTAATGCGTTTCGCCCCGATGTGGTGGGTGGGCTCAAGATTTATTTTCATAGCATCGATCTTTAATAGAACCGCACAAAAAAGTTCAATGGCTTAAAATTGGAGCTTTCGTACAGCAGCTGCAGTTGGTGCAAAATTCTACTCAAAATTCGCACAGATATCACACACTTTAGATGATAGTCTTTTCAGGTCCTTCTCAGGTTTTGTTATAGCAGCTACCTCTGCCTTTTTCTCTTTAAATTACATATATCTGATTGAACAAATAATTTCAATAGGCCGCATGTGCTTTTCATAATCTGTTTTATGTCATGTCAAAAGTAACAACGCCTTCAAAACATCAAATAAGGAAAACCACCAAGTTAAACAAAATCTTCGTCTTGACTTGTATTATAATTTTAATTATACCAATAAGTGGATATTTTTCAATTTAATGTTTCCACTAATAGGGTCCTTTACGTAATTTTTCTATTTTTATTTTTTTTATTTTTGAATAATTCCAATTTCACAATATGTTTTTTTAAAATACTTACCAATTATTTAATTTGCTTCACAAAGAAAAATATCAAATGTCCTTTAACAATCGTTTGAGTGTCATCTATGGTAGGTATAGAAATACTGCACGACGACCATAAAATACAATTTATACCATAACCATGGAAGTTAATAATCACTTCCTTTATGTATTTGTACTGTTATTCAAAGAATAACACAATACTACACTTTAAAAGTCAGAGAGATGGAAATATTTTCCCAAATGAATAACAAATTTTGTTTTTTAAATTCAACAAAATACATCAAATAAAACAAACCCTAAAACAATTTCTCCAACTATGGCTCCACTTGAAAGATGTAACTATAGAATTTTTTTTTTAGCAGCACCATGTTCCTAATTGCACGCCGAGTATATTTCACTCAGTTACATAAATCCTCAAGTACTGACCTTCCTTCAGTGTGCTCCACTTTCATGAAAGTTTTATTGTTTTCGGTTTGTTTTTTTCTTCCGTTTTTTGTTGCTGGTTCAAAGCTTTTCTGCTTTAATGTAAAAATAACCCTTCTGACCTGTAAACGATTTTTTAACTTTCTCGTTTAGGTAGGTAGATACGTAGTAGATAAGAGAAAGATATTGCTTTCGTATAAAATTTCTAACTCGAGTTTTTATCATATCTAATAATTCCGATTAGGTATTGGGCTAGTCAAAAAAGTGGGTCCGGTAATTTCTCCGGTCATCTTGTCAGATTTGTTTCGAACTTCGTATTTGGAGTTTGCATCAGAATAACAGTTTGGGACCATTTTTTATTTTACATGTTAGCTTTAATATTAGGGGTTTCAAACAAGTTTCATTACATACTTCAAAAACTGCTCTAAGATTTGAATTAAAGTTGAGTTAATTTATGACTAACATGACCGGATATGTAGCCAGTTTTTTCGCTAAAAGAAGAGTCTAGAGTTTGCACTATTAGGCTCAATGCACACGGAGCAACTGGAAAAAAACTAAACCAGTTGACAGCTCGGGTTACAGACCAGTTAGCGGTGACTTGACTCAACACAAGAGAAAACTCATAACCAATCAAAATCTCTAGTTCGCTCACTGTCATCATGTTTTCAACCTCCCCCACCAGCAACAGGTTTGTCTGTGATCTGTTGTTCGCTCATCTTCGACAAACTAGAAACTGAAATCAATAGGCAACCCGACATGCAAATCAATAGTGACTGGTTACAAACTGATTTTGTGAGCCGCAAACTAATTTTCAACCAGTAGCGTCGTCCCATTTGATTGATTGCACAGGGTCAAAGCAAACTAGTTGGCAATTCGCATCTCTGATCAGTTTTTTTTCAGTTGCTCTGTGTGCCGCGATAGTAAACTCCGATTTTTCTCTAAAAATTGGTACAACTGATTTTTACGTACATATTAATTAAAAAAATATTTCTTTAGCTTCCATTATTTTAAACAAAATGCATGCCTGGTGTGAGATTGATTATACCAAAAGAACTTCGTTCTCCGTTTTCCAATAGAATTGCGGATAGCTCTACCTACTTATAAAAAAAAACTGCACGTCTCTCTCTCTTTCGACAACGTTATTTTTCAAATCGATACAAATTTAAATTGTTGAGTACTGTTTACATTGCTCACAAACTATTGTCTTAGTTTTCAACTAACCAGTTGCAAAACAATAGCTACTTTCTGAAGAAAACATTCCAATATTTGTTACCATTTTAAAACCGCTGTAAGGATTTTGATTTATATATACATCTTTGATACAATAGCTAGTTTATTTTTTCAGAAAACGCAAATAAAGCCGTTTTAGACATATTTTTCAAAAATGTATTCTTGTTCTGTGTTTTCTAATAAATATTGCGGATCTAGAATAAATATCACTCAACGGGAAAACCAACCTACTAGCTAACGGATGTGACCAAAACCCTATAGCTCTTGTCGACTTATTTATGTCTAAAAAGAAAATCTTCTAATAGAATAAATTTTACATATTTTCAGAGGTTCCTGAACCGAGATAAGCTAAACAGACAGACAAGGGCGTCAGGCGACAAAACCACACTGAACAAACTAAACAATAAGCGAATTTAGGTTTTGAAAACTTACCTTACCAGTCTTACAAGACTGAAGATAGTGATGCTAGTATACTGACTACTAGCTATGGAAGGCCAACAGCTCTCATTCCGCCAGTAGAAACCAGGTAACTGGACAAAAAGCAGCCAAGAGAAAGCCAACACTTTTGCAGAGAGACTTTTTCAACCATTATAAAGATAAAGGTTATCAAAGAGTCATAGTAAGGTGCGAATATAGCTTTATTGAGAAGAAGATAAGAGACTTGCCAAAGAATTTAAAAAAAGAATAAATATAAAAAAGTAAAAGGCTTATAATCGGCTTGGCCTATGCTTTGATACCCTCTAATGCAAACAAGTCATGCAAAATGTTAGAGTTAATACACAACAAATGACACATGGGTGTAATATTAGTTTTGTATGGGAGGTACTAGAACTACTAGCCCGATATAGCCCATTTTCAATCCCAGCCTGTAAGAATAAGTCCTCTCATAAAATTTCATTCGACTAGGTCGATTCGTTTGCAAGCTATCGTATTTCCAACAAAGATACAGACAGACAGACGGACATGTCTAAATCGATTCAGAATTTAATCTTGATTCAGCGTTACAAATGTTATGGCAAAGTGAATATGCCTTCTTGTGGAAGGTATAAAAAAAGGCCCAGAGTTCGATTTAATTACAGGTGAAATTTTAGAACAATTTCCTCGAAAAAGTCTGCAAAAATCACTAGTCCCAAACATTAAGGCAAATTAATCCAGTGCTATACTTTTTATTCACTAGCGATCTGCTTGAAAGTGGAGAAATCAGTAAAGCAACTTTTGCAGGTGACACTACTGCACTTACTGGGGGGTTGTGGGGGAAAGTGTTTAAATAGCACTAAAACTTTCAAATTGCAATAAAGAGTACCTATTTCCGAATGGGCAACAAATCAGTAATAAAATCATTTTTCAAATCATACAAAATTCATAAAATGAGTATATTTTGTGGAGTGTAATTCTTATTAAAGACTTTTACTTAACTTCATGAAAATTTTTTTATGATCAAATCTTGCAATCCAAATTTAAACCACATTCTCCAAATTTAGGACTTTGAAATCTTACAGGCTGATTGGGTTGTGATTTGTTAAGACAATTCAATATTTAGAAGGAATTATTGAATTTAGACTTCCCCTGTCCCTTTGAGGTAGGCTTTTTCATAACACATGAACCATTAGTCGTATTAAGTTGAAACTTTGTCAGTCAGTAAAAAGAATATTTAAATACAAAATATGTATGTATTAGCGAACCCCATGCATGCACAGTGCACACTTCATAGTACAAAATAGAAAAATAAAAAAAAATCTATTTCAAATTCATTTAAATCAGTGATAAAAGTGATAAATCGGAGAGTAGCGTTTGCTATGGTTTTTTTCTATGGGAGGTGCCACGCCCCTTTTCCCGATATTCACAGAAACATTCAAGGGCCAATACCTAATATTGTCTAAAAATTTGAGCTCAATCGGTCAGATTTGGTAAGATAGCTCAGATCGGTAGGATTTGGAATATTTTTTTGTATGGGAGGTGTCACGCCCCTTTGTCCAATTTTGTCAAATGCCTTTCGGGTTGACTAAAGTCAGTCATCCCAAGAGGTTTTGTTTCTATAGATCGGTTTAAGGTCCCTCACTATTTCAGAAGAATTCCTAGCTCTGCAAAGTTTTTGGACGAATTTTCCTTGCAGCGAACCCAAAAAAAAACACAAATTCCCAAAAAATTGGTTTTAAAAATTCACAAAGACCTGCAAATTTGAAGCTTTTCATCCCAGTCCCATTGAATTTATTTAAATAAAAATAATAATATCACTGGAAAGACCTGTGTAGATACTAACGAACCCTATTTCCAACCAAAGTTTCGTGCGATCCAGTCGTACACATAATTTTTTTTTCGGTGTTCTTCCACCAGGGATTAATTTTTCTCCAGAGGAATGAACGGTACCTTTTTTTTAAATCCTTCCATTTAGATTTAGATCGACATTTTTTTCCTCCCAATCAAAACATTTGTTTATGTTATACAGCTGAACTCAAGGTTACCTATGCTTTAAGAGTCGCATAGCTCTGATTTAAAAAAAATGTATTCACTCATACCATCCACACCTTGGCTCTTGAAATTTGTTTCCTATAAAAATATAAATCCTTTCACCATACATACCGTCATAGTGAAAAGTACTTCTCTCATAACAAAAAATATGTTCACAAAAACATTAAAAAAACAAAAAAAAAGTGTAAGAAAAATTGTATAACAAAACTTTAAGAAAACGCTTAACGAGAAAACTTTTTTAATAGGATCGAAGGAGGTGAAAGGCGTTCACTCTCCCACAACTTGGCGAACGCAATTAAACTCGCATCAAGCAACACACTTCTATGGATGGGTGGCGGGCGCCAGCGACGGGAAGGACGAATGAATATCATCATCACCCACACTCTATGTGAGGGAAGAGGGTGGCTGCTTGCAATGTTAAGAATAAAATGTGCAACATGATTGCAGCTAAATGGAAGGGAAAATGTGAACAGAGAAAAACCGGCAAGAAAAGCAATTCAACATCAGCAAATCCCATTTCAGTACGTTTCTCCTTCAATTTAGAGCGACGGGAATCTAAACTTCATGTGCTAGATCTGCACTTCAAAGCAGGAAACAGTTGTGGGTAGAACAAAATGCCAAAGAGAGAGAGAACGGGACACAAGGGGCCCGCCCGGCTGAAATGGTGACATCCGTAATTAGCACAAAACTTCTCCCGTTTCTGACACACGCAAACTGTTGAGAATTATAAGGAAAAGGGGGAACAAAAAAAATTAAATTAAACCAAGCTTAAGAAAGAAACAAATGCGAGAAAAAGAGACGGAAACCAAATTAAGGAAACGCAAAAGGAAAAGCGACAGCAATGAGGAAACAGACAGAAAAAAAAGAAACACATACAAATCCAGTTAATGATTAATGAAAATTGCAATGTGAAATTACATTCGTAAATGGACTGGGGGTGGGATACGTATGAGGTGGTAGGGCGTCAGGGTGTCATTATGACACAGAAAGGTGGCGACAATTTTCAATGATTTTCTTTTCCCAACAGGTGTTGAATTAGAGCTGTGCTGTAATACGGTGTGGGGTAGAAAGTTGACTTTTTACATTGAAGAAGTCATTAGCTGTGCTTATAATGCTTGCATTGTACATTAAGGATAATTGTGTAGATGTTTTATGCTTGGAAAAAATTAAATCAGGATGAGTAATGTAATTTATGTGCGAACGATAAAGTCGCTCGGTTGAAATTGTGACTTTAGATATTATGTGGACATACTTGCGAATAAACTGTACTTAATAAATAAAGTAATAAAGGTACCTACTTTAGCTAAATACGAAAAACGTGATTTTATCACGTTGACGATGGCACATGTCACGATCAGGGCTGTCGAAGTACTGCAATTGCAGTATTTGTACAATATTATGTCTGTTTTTATTTCTGTCACATTAGCTTTAAGATTGCATATTTCTCAAGCTTCTACTAGGTAAATCCGGTCGATGCTTGATATAGAAAGGGGGATCTATAATTCACATCTTATTTTAAACGTTGCATCTTTGAGTTCTTTTGAATATTCGGTGCTGAATTGAGTTGAGTTCCTGGCCTTCGCTAGCCTTATTTGACATCAGTTTTACCTTCCAGCTCGTACAATTCCGGTTTCCAAGTTTCTTTTCAAGTTTCTGTGCTGTCAGCCACGAGAACTAAATGATATTTTCTATTAAAAATCAACATCTTCGTCTTTTTAGGGAGTCTCCCGTCATCCATTTCCGGGGTTCTAAGAACGTAGTCCACCTGTAGTTTTAGCATTGTGATGACATCGACGGGAGACCCGTTTCCAATCTAGATTTTTAGACTTGCATTTGTCTTGAAAGCTCTTTTTAGTAAATGTCTCAGAAGCTGTTCCACATCATCAAATTCCGCATAGAACTATATCTGAGAAGCAAAACACATAACATCAGCCTTAGTCACTTAAAGTCTCCATTTTGTACAATCGAAGACAATGTTTTGGTTAGGTTAGGTTGAGTTCATCACATTGAACTAGGCACCATATTAGGCCCATCGCCATCCCTGGGCAACCCAGACCACTTCGCCTAAACAATTAATTACCCTCAATAGTTTCAATTTGTGGAAGCTCTGCTCCGTTTTTGTCCAGAACGTCGGATCTGAGCATTATGCGGCAGCTCCTCTGACTAGTTCAGATTTGAGGATGAAGGTCTCTAGCGCCTTTAGCGCAACCTGACTATCAATGTAGATAGCGATATTCTTGTTGGATATTGATCCCATTTCAAGTAGATCCACGGCTTCGAGCACGGCCAGAACCTCTGCTTGGAACACGGAACGCATAATGCCACGTAAAGTATATATACCTCCTTTGTTTTGGAACCATCTGTATAAATCGAAATTTCATTATCATTCGAAACCTCATTCTTTTGGCAGTCCTCCCTATCTGTGTATAGTACTTCATACCCGTACGGTGTGTCGAATTCAATTTCACCTAGACTTTCCTCCGTTTCATCAGAGATGTTGGAGAAATATTCCCTTAGTATGGAGCTATGTCCTATACCTGTGTGGATTTGAAGAACCCTGCGTTAGTTAGCCGAAGCGCACTACTACCTGCTTGTTGTTTTATTTGTAGGTCCAGTGGTAAAAGATACATAAACCAAACGCCTCAAGTCCAGCTGTGGGTGTAGTGCGTAAAGCACCAGTGATGGCAGTGCAGGCTGTTCATTGTACCCTGGTCAACATATTATCCCGTAATGTATATAACTTATTTGTGGCTCTCCACCAAACAAGAGCCCCATAAGTAAGGTCAAGGTTAAACTCTTTTTCATTTGAAAACACCACGCGTTACCATTCATTGCTCCAAGCGACATGTTCTCTTGCAAAATGCATTCGATGCTCCTTGTGTAGTTGCCTCAAAACCGGTTTCTTTTTAAGTTTTCTTCTCTGTATAGTACCACTTGTTCGTATTATCCTTCGGACCTTTGCTATACTGGCTGATACTCCGCTTTTGGTCCTTATTTTAGTCGCTGGTAGAGTAGAATTTGAGGCAAGAACCGTAGAATTAACCGCCTTTCTCGCAATGTTGTCGTTATTGCAGGGCGACATTTTGATTTTTCCCATAGTTTTGTGGATCCACAATATAATTGACAGCATACAGAGACGAGCAGTTCGACTTATTGGAGACTCTACACTCACATCAAATCTACAACCGTTTGTGCGCAGAAGACGAGTCGCTGACCTATGCTTGTTCTATAGGTTCTGAGGAACTCAAAGACATTATCCCTCGAAATGTAACTTTTGGGCGTCCCACAAGACAGACAGCTAATGCTCATGTCCATACAGTACACCTGACAACCGCGAGAACATCAATTTTCCAAAACTCCTTCTGTGATGGAAAGATGGAAAGAAAACTCCTGATCCGTGTATCTATGTTAGAGTGTGTGGCTACGTTAGGGGTAGTTGCACACTGTGCACTGTGTGTGTGTTGTGCTCCAACGATCTGGTTTGCAATGGTTTTGCATTCCTTTGTGATCAACTGGTTTGATTGGGGTGCATCTGCTATGGTTTTGTATCCTTTTGTGATCAACTGGTTTTGGTCTGGAATGGTTTTTTTTATTGTAGAGGGGAAATACTGGAGTCCCTCTCAATAGGCAGATCTGCGAGTGCTTGGAAACTTGATTCAGTCGATAAGTAAGAAGCCAGTCGGGAGGTCCGCCGCAGAATTGCTTTATCGATTCTTAAATAACATCTATGTATTTAACCATTTCGTAGTACAAAGTACTTTTATTTGACTCAGCTATATACGGGAGATGGCCTTTTCACAGGACATTTTTATGAGACTGAGGTATAAAACAAAAAGTTTTGGTAAATGTTCTGCTTTATTGCCTGTGAAACGATTCCAAATGTATACATAATTAAAAACATTGACCGAATTGCCCCATCCCCCAACGGGCGGAATTGGATCGATGCAGGTATACAAAAACTAAAACGAAATTCTGTTGCATATCTCCTGTTCACGGATATACATCCTGTAGTCAAATATTATTGAATATCAATTAATTCCACACTGGCTGCCGATGTACATTTTGTAGATACTATTTTGTATTTCATAATTTTTGTTTCCCCTAAGGTGAACATTTAAAATGGACACGCACCATAATCCCCTATTGAAATTAAAAATTAGCAAATAATTGCATTTCACTTTAGGAATCAGTCAACGAATTTATCACCTATTCTATTCGAAAGAATAAAACTAAAATAAGCTTACCAAAAATAACACACGCTGGTCGAATTTAAATTTTATCATGCTAGCTACATGTAGGTGCGCAATTTATTTTATTTATAAAGTGAAATGATTGCAAATTATAAAATCCTTGCTATTCTATTCAGATTCAAACACAGTCCACATATTTGTCGAAAAATGAACCAGAAAATCCATCCCATTCATAATGCTGGAATGGGTACCACCTATAGCTCTCCTATTCGCTCTATATCCGAATTTCAGCTTCAGTGCTAAGCACATAAATATTCACAAGCTCATGACGCATTGTAATGTATTCGCGATACTATTGAAAAGAGCATACTCGTACTTCGTACAGCTGGGTATTGGAATAATTTTATGCGCATATTTCTCTTCATATATTGATTCGAAAAGAATGTTGAAAAGGGTACAAGGATCCAGATAGCGTCTATAGCGTCCATGTGCCAGCTGCATATAGAGTGCAATAGGGTGGCATGAAGTGGCTATTGAGAACAATTTAAATGGGACTTTAGAGTGTTCTTATGATTTGGTCATATTTCGGGGATACTTGGGCCAATGCGACTGAATTGATCTGAAGGGTAATTGGGATTCATGTTCTTTAAGGTGGTGAGCGTATACTTTATATAAAAAATATAAATATAATTCTCTTTATGATAGCAATGAACAACAATATATTTTTTTTTTATTTAAGCAAGTATACATAACATCTTAAAGTGTCATCGATTTTAATGAACAATTCGTCAGTGGCGCAAAATGCTTTTTATACACGCTTTCCTGGCCGGATTCCGTCTGGTAGTTCATTGTAGTGTTTAGTCGCACTGCTATTAGAGACTGAAAAACCACGGGACCGACCAAACTCTGATATGCCCAGTACCACTCACCCGTCAACATAAGCCAGAGGACCGACGTGCCATGTAATTAGCAATTTCACGGAGGTCTCTGCGGTTGCATGGATCTTATTTACTCCTACATGATTATCATCTACTATTATTTTATTTTTAATAACTGTTTTTATAGGATATGTTTTACCTTGATGACAAATATCTTTTTGAGGAGCTACAAAAGATTTGAAGACAGCCCATAAGCTGATGGGTGTTCTGTTGACCGTGGATATCATCTAACCTAAACAACGCTTTCTGGTGGTACTAGTACATGCTGAAGAAGTCATGGGACCCCTTTCTTTCTTAGAACGCCGCGCTAAACAACGGGTCACTGTGAATGGTGATCGTGATGGGCCATGATCAATAAGCTCGAAGCTCTGAGGATAATCATGAGTTCAAATGGTAATCAAAAATGGCGTCCACTTAGGACTTAGGCGATACAAAACTGCCGTAGTACAACCAATCCTCACTTACGGGACAGTAGTTTGGTGTCCGGCTCTCGGAAAAGCCCACAACATAACCAAGCGCAACAGAGTCCAAAGAACGGCATGCATAGACACCACAGGCGCTCTGCGGTCAATGCCGTCAGGCGTCCTCACAGTCCTTCTGCATCTCTTACCCTTAGACCTTCATATCTAGTCCAGTCATTTTAGCATGGGCAGTAAAGTAAAATCTACCACCTATGGCTGAACGCTGCGCGCTCACCGCCCTCTATCTCAAAAACGGTTGAGTGCATGAAAAAAATGATTTTAATGATATTTGTTGCAAATGTTTTGCTCTACAATTTTGTAGTAGATGTTAACAGCAATAGCATCTGAGATAATCGCAAAAAACTGATTTTTTGACCTTGACCTCGAATAACTTACGACGCAGACACGAGATTTTATGAAACTTTTGAGAGCAGATTTAGAACGCCAAAATTAAAGTATACACTAAAATTCTGCTTATTATCTCTCATTCCGAGGTTGATCGCTAAAATGACTGGACTAATCACAAACATCGCAGCACATAGCGCGATCAGACTCAGAGAGTCTGCTGGTATGCGAGACTGTACGAACATAGCAATATTCTGCTTTCGGACTACATTACCCCCAGATTAAGATTTCAAGATTAGACTGGCAGGACTGACGGGTGAACAGGGACTCGAACCTAACAGTCTACACGGATGGTTCAAAAATTGACTGCGGAGTAGGCGCGGGTGTATTTTCGGAGTCACTGAGCATCTCAAAATCCTTCAGGCTCCCAGACACAGCCAGTCTGTTTCAGGCAGAAATACTTGCTATCCGTGAAGCCTGTCGCCTAATCAAACTACACACGGACATAGTTCCGATGCAAAAGATATACATATTCATTAACAGTCAAGCTGCGATCAAGGCTTGAAAACAAGGACGGCGCCACAAAAGAAAGTTTCTACGAGCTCCTCGACAAAACTTACGAGCAATTTCCTAAATATAGCATTAAAGGGGTGATATGTGCGCCAAGATAGGCAAGCAGGACATTTTTCGTTGGACGGTAGGTAAACACAGACTCCAAGAAACAACTTCCGGAATCGGACTTAGACTTATTGACTTTGACTTGGCTGCGACTGGAGCAAGCTTAGGATGCTCCAGTAGACCCTTCATAACTCTTCCGTAAATGACGCTCAGCACCCACTCGGGTAGAGTGGAATAGCCGGACTTAGCCGACCTAGAATAGATTCCTATACCTCATGACAATCAGTCTATAACAACTAGAACTCTTTTGGTTACCCACTATTAAAATTAGGACGACCTATCCTATGAGTCTAGAAGTTCGTTTTGTTTCAAGCACCTCTTCTTCAGCTTATGCAGCACTAACAAAATTTCTTCGACCCCTGAACGACTTATAAAAATCTCTACTTTACGAATTATGAAAAATAATCCTCACTAAAACCCCAATAAATCGTTAAGCAAAATTGATCGACAGAAATCCTGCCCCGATACCAAAAGTCATATTCAGTAAACCACATTTACTAAAAGTGATTCTCTAGAATTAATATCCTAGAGCGGAACAAATTTGCATCACACAATTTAAATAGAGATTTCAGCATCATACTCCGATAATAACGATAATGATTACGGATCTGAGGACAAGCTGCAGTTCTATCAACACTAACCTCATACCTTTCATTATCCCAATAGCCTTTTGCAATCATCATTCTCCCATACATACACAACACAAGTAACGGACACGGACACACTTAGGACTAGGCGAAGCGAAGCCCCCAAAACAACACTAGGTATATAAAGTCTCTCTAGTGCAGCATAGCTGCGAATGCTTTTGAAATATTGAAATTAAATTTGCAACTCTAAACCGTACAAGGACATTTCGAATTGAACCACCCCAAAGAAAGCCACCTTCGCCCTATCCCTCCCTACCCACTCATTCAGGATAAAGCAGCGCAAATCACCTCTGGGTATTGAGCGTATTCAAGAAATTTCGAAAGCAAACCAAATTACTTGTACAACGTCGAGCTGGAATTCCGGAGCTCCAAAGGACTGCACACAGCAGCACTACCGAATTACTGAGGTAGTGATACGCTCGGTGGCGTGTCGGTGGTGCTTGAGAAATCCCCTTTAATTCCATAAATCGACTGGAATTGAATCGATGCTAGGCTCTCGTTTACGGGATTCAATGTGGAGGAGATCCAAAAAGTTTGTGCGAGTTTTTCGTTTTTCGTTTTTTTTTTTAACTTTCTCATTCCATTTTGCTTGCTTGTTTCCGTGTTCATCTTTCTTTCATTTATTTATAAAAGAACTATAAGGGAAAGGGGTGCTTTGAGTGGTTGTAGGACGAAGTATGGATTTTTTTTTGCAAACGAAAACGCGAGAAATAAATATCTCTTGTAAACTTGAACGTTACACAGATACACACAGTTCGAAAATAAAAGCGAATCGAGCTGAAAATCTATTTCACACTTTTGAAAATCATAAACAGTGCCTGAAGGCATATATAGCAATATAGAAAAAAGAAAAGTGAAACCTCGTCCTTTTGTTTTTTCTTCCCAAGGCAAATATGTGTTTTTTGGCATGACGCCGTCTGTAGAAACTCCTGTGTTTGTTTGTATGTAGTACTAACACTAGGGAGAGTGGAAAAAAAACTTGGCATCGGTGTTTTGGCACAAAGGGGGCTGCCGATGGATATGGAAGGTGGTGGAGATCTAAACTGGAAAACCGTGTGGAAATTTCTTAATTTGTTGAAACAGTATTTTTTCAAGATAGAAATCGTGATGATACCCATTGAGCCCAGGAGTCGGGGGGAGTTCGGGAGATAAACTTTCTCCACTGCTATGCACAAAGTTGGAGTGATACATTTAACGAGAATGTTGTTTTTCCATAAACTTGAGTCATTCTTGTCTATATAGGCTTGGGCTTCTATCAAATACGCCTCTCCAGGTAGGGTATGGTCTTTGGCACACTGCAAGGTCTTCCTTAACTACTTCTTCCTGACTATGTACAGTACCGTAGAGATAGGGTTCTATAGATTTAGATAGGTAGCAGCCGCTTAAAAACAGAAAACTTTCAAAACTTAAAAAAAAAACATTTGTCTCACTGATTACTGGTAGGACTTTCATAAGCCTGAGATAAATAAATTGTCTTCAAGTTATGATTAGTACAGAACTTCTTCAGTTTGTAAAGAAAAAAATTCCGGAAAGAAGTTAGCTATTGCTGTGGATTTCGACAAAAGCCAACACACTAAGGCCATTAAAAGGTCACTTGCGATACCATTATGAATCGTGAAAGTAAAGTTTCGTCTTCCTCGTTGAAACACCTTCTACAAAAATCGTTTGAGAATAAGCCAAGTCTTGTTGCGTGCCTGCCTATGAGACTGTGTCCCGTGATGACACCTATTATTGTAGTTCAGATGTGTCATGTGCTTTCCATCGAGAGAGATAATATTCTTAGAATGTTTCAGATCTAGCTTTGGCCAAATCTGCTTTCTCGATAGATATGTCGTGCCACTTGTCCAGCTAAGGTTTGTTCTTTTGATACAGAGCTTTTTTATGAGTTTACAGTTTACATGTATTATGGCCAGTTGCACAGTCAGAGTTTAAACAGAAGTTTAACTAAACCTGACCGAGAGTTTAAACTTTTGGTTTAACTCGTTCAGTTTCACAGTTCAAAATAATCTGCCAGTTAACTAAACGCAGTTGTGGAAGTGCAGAACAATTTCCCTTAAGGGGATATTTTTCTACCAGCGCACTTTTGATCAAATAAATGGTTATTGCTTTTCTCTACTTTATCTATTTTACCATTTGTAAATAAAAGAAAATGTGTGCAATATTATTAAGTTATGTATTTCGGTATTAACGAAGTGAATTGATTTATTTTTGACACATGTTTGAACTGTCATCTACTTTCACCATTTAATTATTGCAGTAATTAAATATATATATTTTTTTTTTTTCAATAATAATAATATGTAGCTAGTTGTTGAAATGTAGTGGGCATTCAGACGGATGCGATCACAGGTACCTACTGCTTCTTGTCACTCGCTGGGTTTTTACCACATCCGATCACACGGCGCCAGTAATGATAATGAAAATTGAAAGGATTTTATGAGCCTCTAATTAGGGTCATTGTCTGGTAATAGGTACGCGCAAAGTTTTTTGCTGGTGTTTCTGCGAAAATCTGCGAAAATCTGCGCTATCTTGTTCCTGTTATACAAAAATGCAATCTAGATCTGTATACAAAAATGGTATGAACTCCGAGAAGTGTGTTCAAAATCGGACAAAAAATTTGCATTGTATAAAGCATAGAGTAGATAGTGTCCTGTTTCAGCCAAAATAAAAGGTGAAAGATTTGAGTATGTATAGATATATTTTGTTCGCCAAGAATCTAAAGAAATCACTAGTAGCATTACAAAAAAATAATCGTCATTTCCACACACTAAATTAATTAATTTGTATTGAAAAAACCTCAATAGGTACTATTTACGCTTGTCTACATTATGTTTGGGCTAAAATCTACCTGATGTTCACATGAAAAAAAAAGGATTTTTCCTTGAAAAGTATATCGGTTGGAAATCTATTGAAATTTTCTGATGACATTTTTTAACAGTGGGTTTACCGCAGTAATGCTGAAACTAATCATAACTCTAGTTTTCACTCATATAAATTCAAGAAGTGTAGCACCCAGACAATTTATCTCTTTTATTCTCTCTCTCATCACTCCGTATGAAATAGCAGCTGTCAAACGAAAGTTTAAACGGCAGAATGCAGGCGTTTAACTTAAACCGAGAGTTGAACTCCACTTTGGGTTTAAACGAACACAGTGAAACCGAAAATTTGTTGAACGAAGGTTTAAACCAAAACGAGAGTTTAAACTCTGACTGTGCAACTGGGCATTAGCGATAGGAATTACACAAGGTTACCTCTTGTCTGGTAGGATTAGTTCCGATGGGAAATATTAGTTCCGCAAATATGAAAAGTTGAACTACTCCGCCATCTACCTGAGAGACGTGCGACAGACCCAAAGCATGTTTGATAATCTAACAGCGATATTCTTATATTGAGGTGAAGAATCCGTGAGCTTTTTCCTCTAGCCAGATTTTAACACTACTTTTTGTAGTGTTGTTGGCAGTCCACAAAATAGCCCTTGTGATCACATATTTAGATGGCGATCCATTTCATGCTAGTTCGTCTGCTAGAGTTGGATTCTGTTTAGTATGGCCAGTGATTTTTACTAGTTATCTCAAAGGTGATAATTGCAAACAAAAAAATGGCCCAATCACAGAGCGTACAAGTAACAAGTCATTCCCGAAACTTTTTATAAACTATTCCAATTCATTGCATCTTCCTTTGGCTTACATCACGAATACATTCAATACCATTAAAACAAGTCTACATAAATAAATAAAAAAAACAATCCCTCGTAGTCATCATTAAAGAACTTGAACAAAAACACCAAAGTATGTAAAATAATCGCGTTGACTCAAATTTCCGATATCAATGCATGAGATGTATCAAAGATACAATTGCGATCAAAGGACCCCATATGCGTAGAAATAACCTTTACAAAGATATCACATCAACATCACATTCACGATTCACATATCGCATTTTGTATTACCATGGATTCTTTATCCAAACCATTGTAATGGCGTTCAGTTTCTTGAGCTCAATATAAAGAGAACAACAGGACAAATGTGTAGAAGAAAATAGAGAATGAAAACAACTTTCACAAGAATACCATTCAAAGCCAGAGAAAAAAATAAGAAAACAATCCACAGAAATGAGGTGCACAGAAAGTATCCACAAACAATAAGGACACTATACACACTCGTATATTGAAACACATTTTATCTGAATGGGTGATGGCAAATGTGTGAGTCCTCTTGACTATAATACCATTGCAGAGTTTAAGTTGCCAGCCAGCGTTTGTGCGGCGCTTTCGTCGTTCGTATTTCACATTCACACGGCTTTCCTTTTAAGTTTTGCTCTGACTTATGCTCTTGTTGTACTCCTTTAAACAATCGAATTGTGAACAAAAGAAAATCCATTTACCATTTTCCACCACATTTCAGAATTTTTTTTTTTTTTTGTTTATGCTTTTGGTTTTCTCTCTTCCTTTTGAAACAATGACCCGGCTCATGTGTCGTCATTTTTGTGGCATTAATACAACCATTAGTTGGATTGAAGGACTGTGTTTCATGTACATATATCTATATGGACAGGATAATAACGATTGTTGTATATAGTAGCGGCAATTCTAGAGTAAGCACGGTGATGAAAGGGACGAGAGCTTACGTAAAAGGGATGTCAATGGGAGGAAGTCATGGATGGTGGATCCATTGCGTTGACTTTTGGTTCGAATTGGTGTGGTACGGTAGATGTGTTTTTTTTTTTTGTAACTTTATTGAATGGAGTCAGGGACCTACTGCTGTGTCATGCTTATGGTACTTATTCAACGTAACAGCGGGACATGAGGTCTGTTCAATGGGGCACATAATAACGAGGAGTGCTGATGGCGGATTAAGTTTATCGGACATACGTTCTGTGGTAAGTCAAAAGAAATAAAGAATAAAAGTGGATATCTGGCACATGGCAGCTGACAAAACTATTACAATCTAAAACAAAACAAAAAAAAAAAAAAAAAAAAATGACAATCACCTCCAGGACTTTTTTTGAAATGAGAGTGAATTGTGTACCTATGCATTATCAGATACCGGCTTGATGGCTTTTGTTACCTGGATTAAGGCACCAATATATCATACCAAGATCCGATTAAGGCGAAGACTTCCTCTACTGCGTTGTCGTTCTGGGTCAGAGTCGAAGACTCTACGGGTCGGAGCAATTACATAATATGTTCCCATCCGCTCTACATGTCCTAGCCATCTTAAACGACTTACACGCAGTTTTCTGACGAGGTCGATGTCGCTGTACAGAATGTGTAGTTCGTCGTTGAATCTCCATCCCCAAAGCCCAAGAACGCAAACAGCACCGAACATTTTACGAAGGATATCTTCTTTCGCTTTAGGTAGAGTCCAAGCTACAGTGCCATAAAGCAGGACTGGAATGATCAAGGTCTTATAAAGAATCTCCTTAGTTGTTCGGGATAGCGCTCGCTACTACTCGGCCCAAGTACCTACTCAAAAACTGTACGCAAGAACTTGCATTATGGACATGCCGCAGTCTCAGAATGCACACTCTAGCTGGAAGATGGAAAAAATCTCTGAGCCATGACCTGGCTTCCTATTTCACTCTATATACTTAGATAAAAGTTGAATAATTATTCTTTGCTCAAAATCTTAGATTTTTTTTTTTGATATGGGCTGAAAATAAGACCTCTTATTTGGGACAAGTTTGGATAAAGTTTTCTTTAGGTCTTCGTTGCCTAAAGAAACGCATTTCTCAATAAGGACAAGAGGCTAGGCTTTAGGTACATAAGTTTTGCGTAGCGTGACTAGTGTTGTTCCTCTACATGTCGACTTTAATTGTCGACTTTTCAACGTAGACAATTGCGTCAACAATGTCGAAAATGTCAACAATATGTCGACAATGTCATCAATACCTTTCAGATCTGTCAATCTGCCATTCATCTGTAAACTTCAATCGAAATAGTACACTTTTAAGAATCAATTAAGAATTTTTTTCTTAAAAATTAAAATCCTCATTCATTCATTTCCAATGGTCCGCATGTCCACTAAGTGGGTCGCGGGTGAAGACTTTAAATATTTCTGGTCGACCAAAAAACAAGGCTTTTGAAGAGCTAGGTTTTGTTTTGGTGAAAACAAACAACAAATACTCAGAACATTGCACAGTTTGCAGGAAAAATCTTCCTGCCTTCTTCGTCTTCGCAGACACAGGTAAATAAGAGTGTACATATTTTAATTTCCATTGATTTACCAAAAAATTAATGACCAACACAAACTATTCTTTTAGATGTCTGTTTCTGTTACAAACATATGGTGAAGGTGACAGTCAGAACGCAATGGTTATCAATACTCTTGTGAGTATTTTCTGGTATAATACCTACATTTTAGTTTGAATTAATTATAAATTTGTACCTAAAGGAAGAAGACCCATTGAGAAGTAATCAACAGCTTCAAGAACGCTTTCGGTTGGGTTCTCATTGGCAATTCTTCTAAAATAATGAAGTTTGATATTAAGCTTATTAAAAATGAATATAAAGTTGTTCTGTTTTGTTTTTTTTGAAATCATAATATAGATGAAGGTGAATACTGAATATGTTTAGAGCTGAAAGGTTTTTTTTTTTTTTTTTTGTTAAACCTCATAAACTTACTTTGTTTTGTTTTTAAATAAATATAATACGATATTGAATTAAAAGTTTATATACAAAACTTGCTTCTGTTTTGATGATTAGGAAACTTTACAGGAAAAATTAAGAAAAAAATTGTTCTGATAATTATCTACATTGTCTACGTTGTTAACATGGGCATGTCGGCAATTGAGAATTGTTTACGTTGAGTTGTCTACACGTAGACAATCGTGTAGTCTACATTTTTAGTCTACATGGCACAACACTGAGCGTGACTTTTTTTGTAAAATCCTTACGATAACATTCAACAAAAAGTCTGTGGGTGGGCTCATCAATAGACGACCACCATAAAAACCTACCACATCGAGACACAACGCATTTTCGGAGTAAGGTCACTAAATGGCAGAATCGAAAAGGTGAAATTTATCACCATAGCCAGCTTCCGGGTCTACCCCTGTTTGGATATGGGGTGGGTGCAAAAAAAATCTCGAATTTACTTTTTATTTTCGAGATAGAGTCTTTCGAGATTTTTGTACTTTCTAGATTTTGACCCATTCGTGATATTTTTGCATTCGAGATTTATCAAATTCATTTTCGAGATTTTGACCATTCTAGATTTTAGTCGTTCTAGTTAACGTCATGATCCCCCAGCTTCCATAGACCCGGACACCAGCCTAACATAAAAATTATATTTAATAAAAGGGTTATATCTTGCAAGGTAATTTCTTAAATGACAATTCATACAGATCAACAAAATGTGACTTTAAAAAAGGCTCAGTGGTTAGTGTGCTAGAGCGAGCAGATGTTAAGTTCGATACCCGGAGAACACAAAAAAAACACCTCTCAGCATAGCCACCAGCATAGGAGAAACTGTAGGTATTGGGGTAAATAAGTCGGATGGAATCGCATCTACTTTTATGCTTTTCTAACTTGTTCCAATAGTTCGAAAAGGAACCAGCCCTACAAAAGAGGGAAGTCCAACTCAATTGGCTGACCAATTAGCTCTTTGGAAAGGGGGAGAAGCTTCGTCAACAGAATATCCAGCAGCAACAACAAAATCTGAAACGAAAACAAGCTGAACATCAGCAGCAGCAACAGTACGTAGGACTATAAAGAAATGCACGCACGCACCCATGCGCTGGAGAAGGAAAAAACCAAGTATAGGTACCTACCTACTTTATATAGGTACACTTCAAAAAGTGAACAATTTCAAACGATGCTCCTAAATGGTATCGATCGCCAAATAAAAACGAACGAGCTTGAAAAGGAGCTCAAAGATTAAGAGTCCGACGACCGCAAGTTGGTATGGGTCAATCCGTCAATCCTGAGGCAAGATGTTGTAACCACCAATTGGTGGAACTAACACCGAACAGTAACATTGTGTCTAAAAGGGATCAGATATCAGTATGATCAAGTTGTCAGATACAAAGGACAGCTCGCGTACTGCGCTGCCAGAGGTTCGCTGGCCGCAGCTTAATACCACATACTTGAAGTGTACCAAGAACTATAAAATTGGAGAGAATACTTTACGTCGGGATAGAGTAGAGAATCAGGGCCATCTATCGTGTGTACTCTGCAAAAGCACAAAATCCTGCCAACTTCGGGGGATTGCCCAGGCTTCAGCAGTTGAAACAGAATGTGAAACCCCGAAGAATTCATTCATTTTCAATGGTCCTCTTATCCATTAATTGCGTCGCAGGTGGACCCTCCCTATAGCTCTTGATTCTCCGCCATCTACTCTAAATCATCAAGGGCAATCCCTAAACGGATAGAGGAGAGATTATGAACTTGATCTAACCATCTCATCCTGGGTCTACTACTTAGAGGACGATGCCTGCCCGATGGTATGGATTCCATAGCACGTCGTATGATTCTAAATGGGGACATACGTTTAACATGACCAAACCACCGAACCATAGGTAACCTCGTGACCATAGGTAAGAGTTGGAACAAACGCCGAATTGAAGACTTAGCTTTGACACAAAAGTTCAGTCCTCCTATTAACTGAATGACCAAGCTGTCTCAAAATTTACCCAGGCTGACCAATCTTACAGGCAAAACTCAGCATTGCTCCTTCCACCACTCATGAATATCTAAGACCCCGAGATACTTAAACTTCTCCACCTATTTCAATGGGACTCCACTAACATACAGGCATTCCGAAGACAACCATGAACCAGATTTGTTCACGTTTACTTTCATCTCAGCTTCAACACAAACCGCTACAAATTGATCGAATGAGCGCTGAAATTCAGTCTGATTGGACCCAAGGCCCCCGAAGAATCTTTGTCAAAATATAATTAAGTACAAATTCGATTTGTAGTAGCTAGGTACTCGACGGATAACCCTACTTTCCTTAGAGATAATAATTATTTCTTTACTGCCAACGGCTGCAAACGGAAGACTAGAATTTTCTAAGTATTTACGTTTTTTTGCTTTTTTTCCTTTTAACGCTTTTGCAAAAAAAAATATAGGGGAACATAAGTGGCCGAACACTATTAGCAGTCCCAAAGAGGCATTGAGAAATCCGAACTGCGAACCTTAACCTTAAGTCAAACTTTTACCGCTTACATATTGTAAACGGTTCAATTCAGTTTGCAACTGTCATTTATTGAGTTATTGGGTAAATGGTCGCAATTTACGCTTTCATGTGAATAGTCCTTTACTGTGACTTAACTAAAGGCCAAATGCAGAATTTCTTCTATAGCCATTGAAGGCAACCAAGCCAGTGCCACTTCTACCCCAGAAGAAAACACAATATACCAATCTTTAAATAGATTAATTTGCGATCTTTAATGTCTACAAAAGCTCAGGAACAACCCTTTAGTAAAGATCAAAGTATACACATCCCCAAAGAACTAAATACGTCAATTACCCCTGCTCTGTTGAAGACCAACGCATAGTCCATGCCTGACATTTTGAACAACCTCCGGATTTCCATGTGGCTTACATTTCAATTTAACTTCATTCATTCATAATCTACCCAATGATAGGCAATTGATTGCATTTTGTTATCCATCCCAGGACATTTGTATTACAACAATCAAGAGAAATGGCTGAATGCCTTGACAAAAGGTCAGTGCGCCTTATGGCCTCACAAAGTCACCTAGTATTACATTATATACAGGTTTCCCCAATAGAAATGTATAGCATATCCACACGCTATAAACCACCTACGCCACATACACACGCACACATGCATGCACACATCCCTTTCGCCTGACGACACTCCCGAGCCGATTGGTGGAGATGAACTATTGCAAATAAATGATGAACATTTATTACTACAAGAATCCGGGTTAAAGTTACATCATTCGTCCTCGTCGTATAGTCGTTCGGTAAAATTAGTCTTCCCTTACACTGTCGGATACGATGTCCAACTCTCATCGACATCGTCACCCTTATTGTTGGCATTGGCTCGACTCGGTTGGGTTAGTTATTGTGGGCTTGATGATGAGGTCGATTCTCCAGACGTGCAGTGTTGCCCTTCTGCGCGCCGCCGACCGCACCCACATATAGAAATAAATCATTTTATCGATTTTTTTTTCTCTGCTTTTGTTTTGTTTGCTCTCTTCCTTCCGGCTTTATTGTTGTGTGTTGTTGCGGACACATGAATATATTTCTTTCTATGGAATATCCTCTTTCAATTGATAAATGTTATAGGCTTATCCGCAAATTTGAACGTCAACAGCAGCAGCAACCAGTGCTCCATGCGATAGAGAGCCTCAGAAATAGAAGAAGAATTATTAGGCACACGGTGAGGACACCAAGGACGAACAGTGAACACAACGACAACAACAACAGCAACATGGAGCGAGCAGCTTGTTTGCTCTTTGTGGATCTTGAAGATTAATTTTTAGTTATTGAAGACCCTTCTGCAATGATGAAGAGGAACAAACGAACAAATGAATTGACGACGGAATGGCGGTATGAGTGAATCCCTAAAGAGGATGTGATTAAATATTTCTTCCAACAATGGAGACAGTAAACTGAATTGAGGCAACAGTTTAGAGATAGAAATAGAATGCGTGCGTATACAAAGGAAGGAGAATTAAACAGTTTTGAGAGTTGAAGGCCTATGGACTCAATTACAGTTGTTGAGGGCCGAATAAAGGAAGAATACTTTTGCAAACTATGTAGATAAAATAGTGTCCATGGAGCGCAGGACACTAGCTACTACGAAGATAAAGTGTCATAATTTAGCGACTTGAAGCACACGGTGTGGCGTAACGTGTGGCGGCAGTGGCATGTTCCCCACAAATTTCTAAGAAGCTTAGTACCTCATCACTCTGCGGTGCTGGTGACGACGGGGTTTCCATTTTCGAGTTGACTCTATTAATTCCAAAGACGAGAAAAAGAAATATCGTTCGACAAAGGCATTCCCAGTAGGGAGGACGAAGGATCGGGCGCTGCCGTCTTGCATTCGACAGTGATATCCGTTAAGGAGGACCTACGTCTGCTGGTGCCTTCCAACGCCAGCCGCACTGACTAAAACGAGCTTTAATTGAATTGCTGAAAGCGCAGCAGGATGGGTAGAGAAAACTCTATTAAAATGGAATGCAATTTATGACATTGCAAGGAGAAGCCAACGCCGAAGTGCTCCTGCAGAAAGGACATTTAAATTATTATTAGGTTGTTGCCTGTAGTTTGTGTTTCTACTTTCTACCACCATCGAAACAAGTCATTCTTCTTCGGTATTTTATACGGAGAAATAATTAAAAACCGACGTGCCTGAAGGTGCTCTCGTATTATGGCTATATAACATGGTCCTGCTCATGGAGCATAATCATAGAAAATACCTCATAGTTTCGGAAGGTTTCTTCGCATACAAACAATAAATACAAGTACCTACTGGTAATACTTTTAGGGCGGGCAGCAGCGGTCCCATCAAGCCGATGATTTATTATGCAATTAGTTTGTTGTGTTGGCAGGACTAAAAGCTCGACGAATGGGAATAAAAACGAACGAAAATTGAGGACATGTCAACGAGTGTTTTATTTCTTCTGATAATTGACCTTTTCGTTTCAAGTATAGCTCGCTTTTATAGTAGTTGAAGGAGGCAACAAATTTCAAAGTGAGGTGCAAACAGTTCCTGTGTCCTTCTAACTATGAGTCGAATAAAAAAGCGCTTGCTTTGTAATTGTTTTGTTTTGTTCTGTTTTTTAGTATTCTTTCTCCAGTTGATGTCCTTTTTTTCTTGAAGGAATGGGGGAAATTACGTAATTTTCTTGAGTGTTTTCATTTTATTTTGTTGGTAAACGTGACTCAGTTAGTGGATGTTTAATTGTTGACGACAACTTGAATTACTTCTTTTTGTTTCGATAATTAATCCTGAATGGAATTGGGAAAAGTGCTCTTTAATATCGAACAGTGGGTCTAAATATACAATACGAGTTATGGGAACATAAACATATTATTACCTTGACACGCACACTTGCTAACTCTTCGCGTGTTGTCTCGTTTTGAATGACGATATCTAAACAATGTACGTAATGGGAACAAACATGTTGACAAGATAATGCCAATAAATTGGTTAACATGGATTGTTATGTGTGCGTGGATCAAAAGTGGCACTTCAATAACTCAGACTGCTCTGAGACTATACTGTGGAATGTTGACATGTACATGTTTAGTCTATTTATGGTGGCATATGCTCACCGCAAATAATCTTCATCCTTAGGCTTGCTACTACAACTACGACAGGTTCCGAAGTTTTTAAGTCCTTGAACACTCTGTCTTCAATCTAGTCCTGGAGCAGGTAGTGCGCAGGGCAGGTGTCAATACGGAAGGCACTAACTTCAACAAGTTCGTTCAGCTGCTGGTATTAACATCATCATCGGTCATTGAAAGCTTTCACGACGATTGAAGAACATTCGATATTCGTTGGCCTTGAAGTAAACGAAGACACGCTATCAAAAAACAAACCAACATCTGTCCACCGCCTAGAACAAAACGTCACTATTGATAGCAATTTCGAGGTAGCTAAGAAATTCATCTACCTCGGAGGAAACATTAACTCCACGAATGACACCATAGTTAAGTTCCAGATCAGAATTACCCTAGGAAACCGCTACTACCTTGGTCTGGCAAACAATTATGTTCAGAACTCATAACTAGAAGGACGAGACGTTAGCTTTACAAAAACCTAATGCTGGCAGTTCTGCTGTACTGGACCCGAATACTGGAGGATAAGCAAAGCAGGAAGGGAGAGCTGAAAGCTTCGAAAGAAAAAATGTTCGTCGGATTTCAGGTCCAGTGCTCGAGGAGGACAAATATTGACTACATTGACTCGGCCACATCGAGCGAATGGAATGTATAATAATGATCCAGCTAAGACGATTTTCGACACCCAGCCCCCACGTTCGAGAGGAGATGAAAGGCCGAACCTCCGTTTCAAAGATCAGGCCACCCCGGATGCCAGAGCGTTTCGTTTGGATAATTGGAAACAGTGTGCCTGGATCGCAGAGCATGGAACACTGCAGTGTCTTAAAAAGATAATTTTTTTCCCTTCGCGAACGATTAAGATGCTGGGTAGTAAAAATAGCCAACTTTTAGGAACATTTTCACACTTTTCTCTTTGTCATTATCATCATAATCATTGAAGAACTTGTGCGAGAATTATCCTTTGACCCCTGTCTTATGGATATCCCGTCTGACGTACTGACACCAGAAATACTACTGCGATAAAACTACCAAGTCAACTTTCCTCAGGCAATGGAATGACTTCGGACAGACTCTGAGCCAGGGAAAGAATGCCATCGTGTATTCACGGATGGCTCCAAAACCGGACAGGAGTCTGGTTCTGGAGTCTTCGTGGAAAGCGAGAAAATTAGACAGCACTACCTCTTAGGTAACCATGCGTCTGTTTTCCAAGCGGAGATTTTCGCTATCCTTATGGCTATGCGCTATATTGTGACAAACAGGTGGGAGGCTAGAAGCATACGCGTTTGCAGTGATAGCCAAGCGAAATACAGTGAACTTGTTTGGGTCCCAGGACTCACTGGTATCCGATAAAATGAGATCGCTAGTAAGCTGGTCAGTCTGGGTTCAGAAGAAGCTCTATCAGGATCTGAACCTGCGTTGGGTCTGCCTGCATCGGTTGTTAAGTCATCCATTGAAACTTGGGTTTCTCGTAAACATGAGTGTCGGTGGAAAGATGGGAAAACTATAAGTACTGTAAAGTAACCTCCTCCGACCTCCGACAAAATCAGACGTGTTTTGACTTTCGGCAGTATCGCCATATTGAATGCAGCTTTTATGCAGTGCAAGCAATTACTGCGATCCAGGAATATTTATTTCTTTTGAACCAACTTATCTAATCGAAGAACCTGGGCATTTTTTAAGCACTTCTCTCAATACGCTTGCGATAAGGTGGCTTAAAGATACCACCAAATTTTTCTTAAATGGTTTTAAAACGGTGCTATGAACTCTTACTATAATACTCCAGATGGGAAAATTGTAAGCTGTAAGATTTAATGGGTGGTTTTGCGTTTTGGGCTGAGTGCACTATTCATCCCCTACAAAAACAAATTCTTCGTTGGCTTGATTGTCGGTTTAATAGTTTTAGTGACCTTGAGTGAAGACTTAGAATGGAGACATTTGATCATTAAAATAGATTTACGTCCATTTTAGCGGCAGGAGCCTGGCAACTTGCACGTTTGTAGGGAATAGATATCAGTTGGATCAGATCGAGGGCGCGTGGGAACCGAAAAGAAATGAAATTGCCATGTGGGCTGTGCGGCACTACGAAGTAAGTAGGTATGTACCACATGGAACTATATCCCACTAGTCAAAATTAACTAAATGCCACCAGATATATGCAGTGGGATAGTAAGATATAAAATATGGAGTAAGTGCGAGGTTCGATATTATGCAAAATTCCTTTGAATCCGTTATATAGTTAGTTCTTTGTTCCTGAAAATCGCGGTAGTTAGTTCATATAAACTAAGTCTAACATTTCTTAGAAGTTAGTTCAATGTGGGACTTAGTTCGTAGGGCCGGGCTATGCAGTTGTAAATTTTGCCACTTTTTAGAAGTACAGAACTTTAAAGAAAATAAAAGACCTACAAATTATCGTTAATGACCATATTATTAACAATTTTATTCCATTACCCTTTAAGCCAATTCCAAAAACCTCTAAAAGATACCCCATTCCTTGGTACTGTGAGTCAACATTTTCTTAACTGGCGATCGGACGGTGAGGTAGGGATACGTTCCCAGATTGTTGTTTCAGTTTTGAGATCTCGCATTAAGCTTCTGTAGCTACTGGTAATTCTTAAAAACTTTAACGCTTATACGAATTAGAAAAGTGAGTTTCAAGTCCCACTATAGATTGCCTCTTGTCGACTTGTTTGCTTAATATCAGTTTTTCTACCCTTGCAAACTCTGCATTATTTCTTAAGCTTTTATTCGATGAGAAACATGCTCAGCTGTGGACTGTATTTTGCATACAGATGCACTCCATCTTCAAAATTGTGTCCCATTCTGATACAATCTCTTGTCCATAATCGTTCCCCATATCTTCATCGCACTCATCAAGTGATGATAGTTAAAAGTATCTCTTGAAGCGAAGGCCGCATGCTTCCTTAGATTTGCTGAGATCATTCGGCCTGATTGTCTCGCTTGATTTCAATCAAAGTTGACCCTATAACCCAGACTCCTATAATCTTATTGTACTCCCAAGTGACTTTCTGAAATTTGTTCTATTCTTCTCCTTGATATTCCCCTACATCAGAAAAAAAAATCAATAATTCTCTACTTTACCATAAAACAGCCTTCAAGGATTCAAAAACTGCAACTGGCATTCTTTCAAATCCCCCATGGAATTACTTTGTAAGCCATCAGGTCGATGCAAAGTTATCGCTGCATCTGAAGTATCAAATTGCCAAACACCTTGTCAATTACACATTCTGACATTTTCCTTGGCCATGGCCGTGGCCCTCTTTTCTAAATCAAGGAACACAAACAAAAACGGAACAACTGATGAGCTCAACACAAATAAATCAGAGAAAATAAAGTCTGCAAGAAAAAAAAATAAAGCAAAATGCTCCACAGCATAATGATGAAAGGACATTCTCGGGTAAATTGCAGGATATCTCTTCTATTTTGTGTAATTTGTTCGAAGGATTTTCCTCAAAATGACTTTAATTTCTTATTGTAAACGATGTCCCGCCATCCATTCATCCAGAATGAGTTTAATTTTGTTCTTACCATTTTCTTCGTGTAGTTGCTCCTTGGCCAAATGTCCGTTAAGGACAATTCGTTGCCGTCGCTCTTTCGGGGATAAATCTTTAAAAGAGGTAACAGCACGAAATGTCCCTTCAAAAAGGACTACAAAATGAAGATAAAGTGCCTTTGGTTGGCTGGCATCGTTGCGTTCCTGCCAACTGCATACCTTCACGCCCACATCTTATTTGTACGACAGTGGCAAACGCCCGCATCACACACACTTTCATACTGTATTTGTTATAGGGGGAAATTTATCTCGTTTTTAAATTTATGGTATATTGGCTGTTCTCGATATTTTATTTGACTCTCTGCCACATCACATAGACTAAGACTATATCTGTGCCGCACTCTTAGCAGTCTTATTTAAAAACTAATTTACTGGAGGTGGCAGAGAAGAATGGGGGCAAAAAGGATCTGAAGTAAATTAAATGGCATCCTTCACTCCTGGATGACAGTAACTGGAACTTGGCCATTTTCTCTGTTGGCTTTTTTTTTTTGAAATCTAATATACGACTAACTATATGCACGTAGTAGGTAGATCCTTGAAAAGAATTTTGTTTGTCAAGCGTTTTTTTTTTTATTTTGTGTGTCCCGTCAAGTGTCTGCAAGATGAATGCAGGTCTCCGTTAGAAATTTCCTGTTAAACTAATTGTCTGCAGTTCGTGAAACGTTATACTCGCTGTATGTATGAGCGCATAACATTTCATTCCTTTGTATGAACAAAGTTCCTAAATTACAGCATTATCCTTGTGATGTGCGCTTTAATATCTCACCACCCATAGATTTGAACCGGGCAAAGCATATTTCTATAGTACTCGTTCGAAAATGGTGCGTTGTGAAATATGCATCGCATCAGCATAAAGTTGATGCACTTTGAGCGCTCTACAGTCGAGGCAGAAGGTGACTGCTGCACAAAGGGAAAAAGGACCCACACGACACATAGAGTATGCAAATGTCGAAGGATAATGACATTGTTTGACTTGTTGTTCGTCATCACTCATGTGATGTGCAAATGTTGAAGGGACATTCTGTTTTGCATTACGTCACATGTGACACATGCATAAATGGATTGGGTTAGGTCGGTTCGGTACACCGTAGCATAATGTACATACACACCCAGGATGTTAATGCTCTTAAATATTTACCGAATACACACATACATTTGATATACAGGCTCAGAGCGTTTTAGAATTTTAAATTCCATGTATAGAGGATAGGAGAGCCGGCGTGTCTGGACAGAGACCGTATAGTACTAACTGATTCACTGAGATCCACATTAATTGCAAAACACAGGAAACGCAAATATTTGACAATTAAGAGTCGAATGCTTTAGCACGGACCAGAGGATATACTCATACGCAAGTACTAGTCCACAAAGGAAAACAATGTTCTTTGGTTTCACCCTTCAAGGAAAATGCAAAAGGAAAACTAATTGGAGAAAGGTTTAAGGTTTGTAGAAACCAAGCATTGCGGTGATTTTCAAAGTAGTCCTTTATAATGACGCAGGGTAAGACTCGACGAAATTACATATGACAGGGTTAGAAAAGCCAAAGATCCTTGAAATGTTCTGTAGGTGGGCTTTGATAATTTTATTGAGATTATATTGGACTAAGAGAAGGCTAGCTATGTAAACCAAATGTGGTTTATGTAACAACACTGCTTAGACATTAGGATACAGTTGCATCCTCTGAGAATTTATCCTGAAATATGTTATTGGAAAGGTTGCCAATAAATACTTATAAAGTGGTAGGTTGATTTAGGTTAGGTTATAAAGGGTGATGGGTGATTAAAGAAAACGCACCACGTTCACTCAGAGTCCTAAAAGGTCCATTATTGTGAGACTTTAACAAATGGAACAGAGCTAACAAATCGCTCGGTTTGGGAACTACTTGGTGCTCCTACTGCAGTGCAATAGATAAGAAATGTAAAATTCTCCTACAAAGGGTATTAACTCGATTTTTATACTTTATACGAAATCGAGAAAATCAATTTCTGCAAATTTGGAAATTTTGTTTGGGACCGCAGTAATTGGCGACTGAATATATTTCGTACTAGGTATTTCTGTAATGACAGCCGCGGGTAAATGGTAGTTCAGTTATGTTGTGTGTATATTGAACAACCTACTGTGTGGCATTATAAAGCAACCCTTAGTGAAAGTAAAGGTATATTTATAGGCGAGGACCGACGAGGAATGACCTTCTACGAGTATTTGGCTCTTCTTTATTTCATTTCGACCATACGGAAACCTAATACAGGCTTAAAAAATGTGGCCGTCTATCCAGATAACTCTTTCATAGGCCTACCATATGTTAACGCTTTTGTTATTCACATAACTTAATTTTAAAGACATCTCTCGCACATGTTGTTGACATCTGCATATAAAACACAGAAAAGTATTCACTTCCCATTCGGGGTTCCCAAAGGATACATAATTGCTCAATGACTCTCAACACTGTCACATTCTATTGCGAATAAGATAAATCGTTTATAATCGCGATGACAACACAGACGCCCCAGACTACTCGTAAACCACTTTGGCTCCGTATATGTATACTGTAGGAACTACCCATAATCTAGAAGGTGTAGTCAAGAAATTAAAAAAATTAAATTTTGAACCAAATTAAGGCGTAAAGAAGCTGCTAGGTGAATAGGTACATTAGCGATCCGAAACCAAAATGTAAGGATGAGGAGTACAATGAAATCGAAAACCTTTTGAAGAATATAATACAATCTTCAAGGTAAATAACCAACTAATCTTTATATTGTGAAAATCTAGATTGTAGCCTCGATACGTTTCCATTTAACCCTTGCACGCATCCCTGCAAAAATGTGTTACCTTATGAAGTTTTTTTTTCAAAAAAATTTCTCGCTCTAAGCTGCATTTTGCTCCTATTGCTTACACAAATAATATTAAACAGTTATATGTAATAGATTTATTGTTAACTAGATGACTCGTGCTCGCCTTGCGTCGTTCGCCTTTAGCAAACAAACAAACTTATATTTGGTCCATTTAAGATTACACTTTGAATGACAACACGAACTTTAGAAAAGTTAGCAAGAAATGAAATGCGAAGACAGAATTTGAATGATTGACATTAACTAGCTACTTACCGGAATAATAAATCCCGCTTTTGAATAATTTTTGTTTTTCACTTCACTGTAGATTATGTGCTAAATAAACGTTAAATATATGCATTACCTTAAAAGTTTCAACACAATAATTAACTGTTGTAAAAAATATGGCACGATTAACGATCACAATGTACCTCTCATTCTTTCTACCAAACGCTATGTACCGTACAGCCTACTCGCACATAGGCCACATCACATCATGCTTGCGATTTACGTCCACCATGCCGGTGTCCACTGAACCGATGACCAGCGTTGCCAACCACTTTTCACGAAAAAATGCCTAACTTGATAGAAAAAGATGCCTTTTTCAATAAAATAATGCCTTAAATAATTTTTTAAGTAAAGTGGAATAGTAAAATAAAATTAAACACAAATATAAAAAAATAAAAAATAAAAATCTTAAATTATAAAATCACAGAAAAAATTCTTAATAGGAACAAAATTCATGACATTTTAGTTTCATAAGTATAGGTACAAAGTATTGAATACAAAACAAACATAGTTTTAGTCCTCAGATCGCCTTGGTCCTTGAAATCATACATTGGTTTTTGAAACAAGGATATGTCTGTTTGTTTGAATTGCAGATCATAGCAGTTTTTATCTTTAAAAAGCGACTTTGTGTCCAGAATTGCACTTAAAGTACTTTTATCCCCAGTTTCATACTGGAAGTCCGGTTTCACAATCTAATTTGAACTTCAGTTCAATTGAATTCAGTTTAACTAAATTTAATGAATAAAATTTGGTAGTATTGTACATCAGTACTTAGCTATAATACGACTTTTCCAAAATCGTTCCTTGTCTTTTCTTTCAAAGAACACTCAAAACAAAGTAAAATGTGTGTGTTTTTGACAATCGGCTGATCTGAGGTCTAAAGGGCAGAATACTGTAGTTTAACTTAAACTACAGAATGAACTCTGTTCAAGGTTTAAACGAAACTGTGAAACCGAATTATTTGTTGAACTAAAGTTTAAACAAAAAGTATAGTTTAAACTCCCACTATGAAACTGGGGCTAAGAATGTTTAAAAAAATAAAAAGTCAGTAGGTATGTTGAATCAAAAAAAAAATTAAAAAAATGATTGAAATAAAAAAAAGATGCCTTTTTGACAAAAAACAAGCCTTAAAGCCTTAGCTTATGAAATAATGCCTAAAAGGCATGAAAAAGCCTTAGTTGGCATCGCTGCCGATGACCTTATCGATATCTCGAGCAGAGGAATACGAGATCTTATCTGTTTTCTCAACTCTACAGGGTGGTTATAGGTACTGACTCTATCACATCGTCATCAATTTACTAATTTGGTTCATACTGAACCGCCACTTCTACCTAACCTATACCTACCTACGAGATTTACAAACAATGTCAATTTCTGTCAAATGTCACTTGATTTTAAAGTATGGTTTTACGGAGATTTGAATAAAATCAATAAGGTACTTATAACGTGGTCGAAAAAAATTAACGTCTAGCCGTGAAGTAAATATAAATTGCAAGTTTTTCAATAACAAAAAAAAAAAAACCCAATTCGAACGACTCGATCGACACAATTCAAATATTTGTAGATATTAGTCTACACCTACCTTAAGCTTAAATAATTATTAAGACTGATTTTAAGCTTTACACTACACATCTCTTTGTCCATATGTTTGTCCTTGTTCCTTGTTTAATAAAATGCTGACACATTATGGGTTATTTTATTTATTTTCAGTCGGTTTGATAAGAACTTGCAGGGTTGTCGGAACCTACAGACATTTTTATGATTTTTAGTATTTATATAAAAACGTTTTTCTTTTTCCTTAAATCTCGTAAACGCTAAAAATATTTTTGATTAAAACCTTTAACTTTGTATGTAACTAGGAAACCTACCCCTGATCAGATTTGTAAAGATAAAATTGTCAGTGGGCCACGTCGTCGAAAAGATTAACAACCACCGATTCGACTAAATATTTCATTTGTATAAGCACATAGGTAGTACATTTTACATTTTTTTTTTTGCAGATTACATATTTAAAAGAATTAAAATGGAGATATGCCCTGTTATATACACATATACATTATTATGTGCTTATATTTTGTAAAAAAAAAAAAAAAAACAAAATCACCTAAAAATCAGACTCAACTAAAAAATAAAAAAAAAAACAAGATAGTAAATATTGTAGAGTTTATTAGAATAAATAGAAGAAAAGGTGGAGGTGAGGAAGAAAACTTAAGCAAACAATACCGAAATTGTTTAATCGAAATTCTTAAACTTGATTTAAAATTACAAAAATTTAAGTTAAAAAATTAAAAGAAATAAAAAAAGAAAAAATAAAATGTGTAGCTACATGAAAAAAAAACAACATCGTAGGTATCTACCCGGGAATATACTGCTTATACCTATGGGTACTTGAGTCCATCGATGCGAAGGTTAAAAGTGGTTTGTGATTTCCATAATTTTCCTGAAGGTCTACTTCATACCTCGTTCTGTTGGTGGCAATTCTACAAAAAAAAAACACTATATAAACCCAAAACATCATATGAGGCCTTTCATAAGTCCTTCTCTATAGCAGTCATTAAAGGCTCTTAAATATGCGCTGCCACACGAAGCCTTGGCTGCTCCTTAATTAGCATGCTTTGCTTCAAATCACTTCTACCTCTCTCCACCAGTGCAGTGCCAAATTACTGCGATTAAAAAAAGCGAGCATTATAAAAAAAAATAAAACATTTCTCTGTTTTCCTGTATGACCTGATTCATATATACTCGTAGTCATCAGGAGTAGGACAAATCAACGTTTGCCACTTCAGCAACAGGGTCACTTCCCACTTCCCAGCGTTACATTCCATTACCGAGCACTACTTGCGGCGTCTACACTTCCTCGTGACACGTACAAGGTACGAGAGCATTTGCCGTCCTATAGTCGCTTGTGTCGTCCTTCGTTGAAGTTCCTCTCAGAAAAATATGCTCACCAATTAAATGTGCAGCAGCGAAGTGAAGCTGTAACAAACATCAGTATGACAGCTACAGAGCCGACTGTAATTGTACTGGATGTCACAAATTCTGTAGGGCATATACTAGCAAGCTTAGAAATGTCTTCTCCTTTTCTACACCATTCTGCTAATGACCCCTTTCTCTGCCTATAAACTTGGTACCTCCTGCGATTTGAGTGCTCGTGGTTATGAAGAAATCTCTCGTCGTAGTTTAATTGAAAGAAATTTCCTTTCCCTTTTATATAATGAATCACATTCTGCTATTCCAAAGGAGCTGGAGGACTACTACTGTACATAGGTACAGCGAAAAAAAAGGATTTATTCAAAAAAAATAGATAGAACTTGAGGCATATATTCCACACGTAGCACCCGCACCGCAAACTCCCAACAAATCCCATAAAATGAGAACCAAAAGAAATGTTATTTGTTCACCTGTGGATCTCAATGTACACATTTCGCATGGGTTGCCTGATCCTTGTGTACGCTAGGTCTGGAGTCCTTTGGACTGGAAATCTTCTCTGACATAGAGCGCTCATGGCTATGATTGTTTCGGATTTTGTTGTGTATTCATTTTGGCTATAATACACACCAGTGGCGTGGCGTGAATAATTTTAAATGGTAAGTCGAAGTCGAAAAACATCAAAATGTCGAAGGGAAGATGTAGGTAGTACCTATCTATGTATACAAAACCTTCAGTTATTTTTTAAAGCCATACAATCGAAAACTCTAGGAAGAAATTAAATTAATGAAGATATTTTTCCATCTTGAGTGCAAAACTTTCATAATTATGTATTTCGTTTAAACATGATTTATATCATGTCTTATAATATTGTCCTTTATTTCTACATAAAGGTTCTTTAAATGAGTGTTTAAATCGAGCATTTGGGGTTTTTGTGGAGCTTCAGCAAAATCGTCTATGTACTTACTCTTTGAAACATTTCTTCAAACGTATTTACATAGGTACGAAGATCATACCAAAGACTCAAAACACTTGATTTCTCACTTAGCGACTTGTTTATAAACTTTATAAACACATCAGTATGTTTATTTTTTAAAAGATATCTACAAAATTCACCAAATAACTCGGAGAAAAACGTGTTATTTTGTTGCATAAGAAAGCGGCCTTTGAACAGAGGATACTCCCCTCAGAAAAACTCAGAAAATGATTAGGTAAAAAAGGGAACTGACTATTACTATGACTTCATCATCATCACAGCGCAGCGATAGGAGATACACACACAATTCAAATTCACCAAATATGTCGGAGAAAAGCGTGTTATTTTCCAGATACATTTATACTCAATTACACCACAGCGCAGCGGTAAAAGATACACACAAAACCCACCAAATAACCCGAAGAAAAGCGGGTTATTTTTTTGCATAAGAAAGCGGGCATTGAACAGAGAGGACTAAACTCAGATAAACGCAAGTGTACAAAAGAGAAAGGAGACAAATTTGTTCTATCCAGTGCAGTGTTGTTATAAACTTTTTCTGAGAATCGTATTTTTGGGATTGTGAAAATCGTAATTATCGTATTTTGTAAAAATTTTTATAAATTAGGGTATGGGACGTATTAGGGTGTTTAGAAAGATATGCCATTCTAACAAATGTCATAAGCGAATAATGTTGGCTGCGAACCTCTTAAATTAGAGATACTTATATGTACATTTTAACAGTAGTGCTACCGTGGTAGGTCTAGGTCCCAAAATTGCGAAATTGAGATTATTTTGATATCGAACTCGAAAAAGTCATCAGCATTTTTGGACGCAAATGACCAGCGAATTAAAAACTGGGTTAATCCCACTTTCGCCATTCAAGGCAGTTATGTTCAGCTAGCATTTTTGTTTGGGATTTTTGAGAAGAATTTAATAATAAGGTTGGTGTTTAAGATTATAATAAAAAAGTGAAGGGAGATTTTAACTAAAAGTATTCTTTCGAGAGTGCGCATCCGAGCGTGTTTAAAGCGGCACATAGACACCACACTTGTGTCTGCACAGGTGTACTGACACCGGTGTGGCATTCCGCCATACACATCACACCGATTGAGACACCTACACCAAAAATCAAAAACTTTTGATTTTATTCGCACCGTGTCTGACACCAAAATCGGTGTGCGCACCAGCCCACACACAGCACACATTTCCGTACACAGACACCGGTGCAGACACAAGTGTGGTGTCTATGGGCCGCTTAACGGTAAGCGATTGAAAATCTTCAGGACTCTGGGCCTTAATATTAAACATTTAAAATGCTTACTTTAAATATTCTGTAATTCTCCAGATATTCAAATTCAATTTCGAAATTTCGCAATTTTGAGTTCGTAAAATGTAATATGGATACCTACTTAAAATTATTAGTACTATGCGCCACCGCTACGCTTTCGCTACTAAAAAAAATACAGTCCGACTTATTTTGGTAAACAGTTTAATGGGTTCTACACGGCTTTTGTATGACTTGGAAGCGGCAATGAGTAGTTCTAAAATACAGGGTAACGCAACTTCGTAAATGATAACTAGCTAATCTGTGAATAGAGTCCTCTTCAGTGATCCAGTGATCCAAACGATGAAATTAATACACATATCTTCAAAGTAAGTGGCGTTATTTTCGAATGAAATTGTATAATGTAGCAAAAAAGCTAAAAGAAGTAGAACTTCATTTACAGCAACTTGCAACATAACGATCAATAACCTGAAACAGTTCTTATTATGAGTAGACAAGTTCGCTACACTATGACGTTTAGAGTCAGAGGGCTTGAAATGGAATGCAACGTATGTTGTGTGCATTTTCATGCTGGTCTTAGTTTGGAAACAGCATCTTGTATAGCATACCCAAACATACAGCCACAGAAAACTAAAAAAAATATATAAGGCATTTTCAAGGCTTGTGATGAGTAATGTATAAACAATATCGAAAGCAACATTGAGTTAATTAAAAATAATTAGTTAAAAAGGGGAAATTCAAATTCCATTTCAATTGCCCTCTAAAGCAGAAACCAGTTTTCTTGTTTTTAAAATTGGCAATCAACTTTTCGCTGTCGTCAAATTTATGCTGATCGGGTCACAATCACATGCAATGGCTTTAACTATAAACACTACCCCCAGTCTACCGCCAAAAAGAAGACATAGGTACTAGCGAACAGTGTTGCAAAATGCCAATGAAAATGGGACAACATTTTAAACAATTTAATTATTGTCTCTATCTGTTCTATAATAACATATAACTCAGCAATTAATGGGAGATATAATATACATATTTACCCAGTTGTTGCAGAGATTATTGCCTTAGTGCAATAATTTAGCATTACACCACGGGAGACGGCGAAAGTACTATTGGGACCTAACGCAAGCCTTCTATCTTTCTATAGGTACGTCGTATGTTCTATACAATGGCATATATTCTGAGGAACTTAGTTATACCTCGACATGCGACACATTATGAGACATGTGACATATGAAACAACTAATGCACTTCACCTGAAATCCTGACAATCGCGAGGAAAGTATAAAACAAGCAAACTTTATAACTAGCTAGCTTCTTGAAAACATATTTCCAGAGGACTACAACATACAACAAATTAAGTGAAAAACTAATAAAGATTCTGTTCGCCTTTCCTGTGTGAAGTATTTAAAAATAATGCGAAAATAAATTCTAACTTTTCTTGATTTGCACATTTGGTCTTCGTACCTAGTTTTAAAATCCGGAAAGAAGTAGTTACGCCCAGGTTTTGAAATTTGTAATTTTATATAGGTATATTTTATACGTCATATTTGACTGCTTCAGAAATCGTAAATATCGGAACAAAAAATCAGCAAATCGTAGAAATAAGGCCAAATCAATCAAAAATCTGAGCGTCGTATTTGCTTTCCAAAATCGTCACAATTACGATATTTACGACCATATAACAACGCTGATCCAGTGAGAGATTTTATAACCCGTCATATTTCGGGTTATTTTAGATTTGGGTTATGCTCAGAGAGTGTGGGCAGTTATAATACTAATAATAATGAAGGCGAAGAAGGCCCGAAGGGTGTGTGTTTCCGTGTGTATAAAGTTCAATTGAGTTGGTGGGGTCGGGGTATGTAGCTTGCGCAGATGAATAGATACATATTATTAAGTTTATCCCGTGGGTTTTATGTTGCTCGTTTTTAAGTAAACATTGTTGTGTAGCTGAAACTGAAACTTTTAAAAGGTAACCCGGTAGGAATCGGGTTATATGGACGCCACGCCACTGATACACACATATGTGTGTGAGTTCGGGATTCAGGCTCGAGGGTAGCAACAACTATAGGAAGGAGGGATTCTTGTTGCAGAGATTTTCTGCATGATTTATCTGAATATTATATCCGGCCTTTGTGGAACAGCTAACGGAAAGGATATAAATGCTTTTCATTTTCTTCCTTATTTCGAAGACTTATGGTTTTTCAATGGAATCATCTGATATTTACTGCCACCTGTTTTGGAAAGAAGGAGCACCTTATAGGAATTTAGTGATAATTGCTTTTAAAGATCAAAGTTTCTTAAAATATCCTTCTTTGTGGGCCATGCAGAGATTTCAAGCCTTGATTGCCCAAGAGATGAATAAAATTGGTTAAATTGAATTGAGCAAAATAATACTCTGTGTTCGACATATAGTTGCAATTTAATTGTTGGAACTTGCTAAGGATACAATCGACTGGTTAGTCTGGCAAATCAATGAATTGTATTCATAAATGATACCACACGTTTGTAGTCGTAGCCTTTTGTATGGACCCATGGTTTAGGGCATCTTTTGTATGCAGTTAAATGAGCAACATAGGAGGATATTGGAGGTAGAATAGGTACAATTCAAAACTTTATGATGGACCGATCAACAAAGATGAAGATAAACAAAAATAACAATACATTTGAAGGACATAATATACTGGACGCCGTAGTAAGATGGTTTGATTTATGAGTTTAATGTTATTCACAAATCAAATATGTACTAATTTCAATTCAAAACCGAAATACTAAAGTAGAAGCTTTAAACTAATTTTTCAACCGCAGGGTCAGTTTTCCAGGTTCGGTGGTCCATCACAGGGTTGGACTTGCCAATCACTGTCGTATATCTATCTAAATAATATAAAGCTGTTCCGTGACTGACTGATAGGGAACGCACAGACCGCTGGACTAAATCGGTTGAAATTTTGACAGTACATTTCTATAATGACAAGGTCAACCGCTAAGAGAGGATTTTTTTAAAATTCCATCCCTAAATTGGTGAATTTGTGAATCCCAATTTATATAAGTTAAGAAATTTGTCCTGACTGACTGACGTTAATGGTAGGTCATGAAACTTTGAAGTTGTATTCCACAAGCTATTAATAGATGCATAATTGGGGAGACTTTATAATAATTAATTTGGTTAAACCCGATAACTCACAAAGTGCATTGTCTCATTAACTTGGAACTTTTCACTTTGATAGGTCAAAACAGGGTTTTCGCAATGCCATTACGCCCAAAATCAATGTCACATCACCCAAATTTACGTAAATTTTACAACAACAAATTGCCTAGCAATGTTTTGGGCATTATGAAATTTTTCAATTTGGGCGTTATGGTTCTTAGCGATAAGACCTAACGCCGAATTATTGCTAAAAATGTAATTTCAGAGCTATATCAGAGCTAGAAGAAGTCGCGCTTTACATATTTTGTAGTTATATACTCACACTTGTCAGAGGTTTTTGACGCCTCCGTTATCGAACGATGAGAGATTTTTAAAAATCACTTATTAGAAAACGGTGTTTATTTAGGCGGGTATTCTATTACATAGCTAGTCTTATTCTATATCCAGGGGTTCCCTAACTGTGCGGCGTCGCGACGCCCTGGTACGTCCATCAGCTTTAAGCTCATCTGAATTTTGCAGACTTCAACTTATCGAATTTTGCGTCGGGACTTGTTTCTATACCCGTTCAAGATCCAACTGACCCAGGAGCTCAAAGTTAATGATAATGACCATAGAAAAATCATCTTTAGCGATGAGGCACATTTTTTGCTCAATGGCTATGTTAATAAGCCAAATTGCTGTGTATGGGATGACGCCAACCCACGCAATACATCCATAAAAAGCTGTTTGGTGCGGATTATTTAAGACTAGTGGCTGCGTCATTGCTCAGTACTTTTTCTTGAAAATGACGTCGGAAAGGTCATTAACATCAACGGCGAGCGCTACAGAACGATGCTATTCGATTTATTTTGGCCCAAATCGAAAGATATGGAGGTAGACGACATATGGTACCAGCAAGACCTGGCTACGTGTCACACAGCAGACGCCACGTTGGTCTTTCTGCATGAACAATTTGATATACTTTTTCTTGTGGGGTTACCTGAAGTCACAACTCAATGCGAATAAACCAAAATCGACCAATGTCCTTAAACCCAACATAACCAATGCCATCGCCAAATTCAGCCGGACGTATGCGGCCACTCGACCACTTGGACCACTCGGATCTATGAAAACGTTAGAAATAGCGGCGGACATTTGCACATTCATTAATACCTCGCACACAGCTTGTTTCATTCCATTTCAACGTTGACCCATCCTTATTGAAAAACCCTTTAGTGAATCTTCAGTAAGCTCAGCTTCTATTCACTTATCTGTGCTTTGTTCAGTTGTGTATTTTTATGAGGGGTGTCGCAAAAATATTGTAACCTTTATAGCAAGTCGCAGCATGGAAAAGATTGGGAACCCCAGCTATATACCTTACATTGTCACAATGTACCATGAACTTAATATATGGTAAATTGCTTCCACTGTGAAAGCGGGACACGGTGGCCGACAGTTTTATAAAAAAATATTTTTTTTCAAACGCGGCAGAGGTTCAAATCGAGATGATATTACCTATATGAAAATAAGTGAAAGTGTGGTGGGCGCAGTAGCGCAGTCCTTTGTGTGCTGGACTACTGTGCGAGGGATCCCAGGTTCGATCCCCGAAAAAACACAAATTACATCATCTAAGGTTTTTTCTAATGCGCCACCTCTCGCGAACGTCTGACAAACATCCGAGAGTATGACTATCCTTAAAAAGCTTCTCAATTCAGCCGATCGGACTCGGCATAATATTGTAGGTCCCTTTCCATTCGTCCTAATAATAGAAACTGACATAAACAAATGGTTGCGAGAAGCTAGGCCTAGGGCGTCTACCCGCGGCTACATGAAATTTGGCCACAATGAAAAATGGCCCCCAACTGAAAAATCACCCCAAAAATTTACATGAAAGGCAACAACAATAGAAAATTGCGTAAAATTCTGCGAATTGGGGTGACAATTCATATTTTGGAGCCTTTTTTCATTTTTCAGTTTGGGGTAAAATTTCATAATGAAATAAACCCCAAACGAAAAACGAAAACGTATGAAACTTGCAACCCCCCGCTTGGGTTTACTGTCAGATTTGGGGCCTTATTTAATTTTTTTTGGGGCCGTATTTCATCGCAGTGGGGCCTTATTTCATATTTGAAATTGGGGTATTATTTCATTATTAAAAATAGCCCCAATTTTGGAGTGATTGGGGCCAAATTTCATGTAGCCTCTACCCGCGTATTGCGCCACCTATTTATTTATTTATTAAGTGAAAGTGTGACACTTCGTCATAATATCTCGAGTGTTTTGTCGAAGTTGATCAACTTTCCCGCAGGATAAACATCCGCTTATAGCCAGTAAGATATAGTGGGATAAACAAAAAAAAAAACAGACAAGGCGTACACTCCTACAGTCTCATAATCCAGAGAAAGAACGTTTTATTTTGCCTAACGTCCTCTATGTCAACAAAAATAGTGCCCCTTTGAAAATTCTCATATATTTTTTTTTCTCTCTTAAAGCGCAGTCTTTAGGTTTATAAATCAAATTTTCGGCAGAAACAGTGTGACACCGATGAGAATCTTTTAGCAAAAGAGTCGTCATTTTTGTCATTTTTTGGTGTGGAAACCCACTTTTCCAAAAAAAAATGGTCGACATAATAATAATAATGGTAGGTATAGCCTAGCCATAGTTAAAAGCAGGTACTTATTGTCAGTCAAAATTTTCCAAAAGTAAGCCGATGGTTATCTGGTTTATGGCAAAATGAGTTTCAAACTAGAGTAGAAGGATCTCCGGTTGGGTTACCATGAATATGCTAGCAGATTTTAAAGCGAATACGATTTTTGTGGGGCTTTCCTTTTATTGTCCTCAGTTGCCTGTTATCCGATCCGATCTGAAAAATGTGCACTCTCCTTTTAGATTTATCTTGAGAGGCCTATTTAGAATATTTCAAGTATGATTACTAGCTCTCCTATATAGATCAAGGTTCCACTAGGTCATGGTGGACATGCTTCAAAAATTGTATTGAAATACTAAATGCCATCAAATAGATCCTCAAATATGCTTCTCTCACAAACGTATGCTATTTATTTACAAAAAAAAAAAACAAATATTTTATAAAAAGCTTTATAAACATTTAACTACAACCTTGGCTTAGGTACCTACTTTTGTGCACTTTATAAGATCCGATGTAAAAGGGACACATCCTTGAAACTATTACAGAAAGTTCTCGCAAAATATTTCGTCAGTGCATATAATATAAACAACGAGAAAATATTTCCTTACCAAAAGACTCTAGGTGCTTAAAATATCCTAAAAAGCGTAAATCGTCAACGCCTACCATCGTAGAATTTTAATGGCCGTCATTACGCCATGCCTAATAGCCATAGTGCCACTTTCGAGCAAATCCTATTTTTTATATAGATAGCACGTATTCGTAATCAGCTCATATCCATTTTACAATCCCACAGGATTTGCCGCAAACATTTTCCGGCAGTTACGCCACCCATATATGCATGTTTCTAGTACAAGTGCAAAATGCTCCTCCAACTATAACCACAGCATTAGTTGACAATAAAACAACAAATTAAAATTCTTGCCGTTAACACGAGACACCACCAAATTCCCGTCGCCGCGCCGCCGCTGCCTGCGGCTTCCGCAAACTATACTTCGAGCAGTAACTATAGTAAAACCGGCACTATGCTTGTGTAAGTCTTATCATCACCGCCAATAAAATGTTTATGATTTCCTCATTCGAAGTGCCATTACGCACACCCCCACCAAGTCGAGTATGTGATTACTCACATAATATCCACCCTCTGTCAGTGGGTTTTATAACATCCGTAAACTTAGCTCCAGTTTTCCTTGGAGAACTCGCACACTGGATGTCTAGTATGGTAGCGAACTCATTTCACACTTTTGTTGAAAAAAAAAAAAAAAAAAATTATATACATAATATATCTTGCGTTGCTGTTTCATCCGCAATGGCAACATCATCCTAGAACTCTGCAATGGGGTCTTAAGTCCCAAATGGCTTTTCATGTTCCCACGAGAGATACGCCAAACGTACCTCCCTACATACATAGCGCATACCAAGACTCTGTGCATGCAATCAGAAAGCCGGAATTGTGCAACAGTAGCTTGCAACATACTTGCAAAACTGCCGTTCGGTACTTCCGTGCTGGGATATTGCTCGTATATTCCAACCATGTCGATGTGTGTTTTTAGTGCAATACTTTTAAGGATTCCCATTTTTAAAATTTTAGTCTTCATTTGTATGCCACACAAGGGTAGAGAAAGAAAACGGGATTGCCTTGCAAGTGAAAGTTCTTTAAATTAAGCCCCAACACTAAAGAGGGCAAAGACGTTTGCTAGAATAAGCACTTGAAGGACGACGAGATGACGATGACTAGAACGACTGTGAACACGATGAAGCGTCCTGTCTAGTACTCATTCGGTGACAAGCGATTCTCTATATTGGATTGCGCATTGCAATGGGGTGGATAATGGAAATTGTGAAGAAAGAAGCTCTGACAAGATTAAGGAATGACACACAGTCCTACTGTCGTGGACGTGCCCCCTAAAGTATTCCTATGCAGCTATATATACGACTGTTGACAATTGAATCGTGTTGAAACGAATGGATAGTAACAGTATGTATGACGAGAAACATCTCGCCTTGAAAGAAATTTTGAAATTGGAGAAATGGAAACCTTTTGGAGAGATCTGAAAAATGTCTGTCAAACTATAATTCACAGTCACTTGTTGATTGAAAAATCATTAGTCTCGGTGAAAATCGAGCAAACAGTGCGTCTGATGATGAGCGCACTCACCACATCGGGACGAAACGCATTTCTGGAGTCGAGGCCAACTCAAATTTAAAAATTTGTGATGAGAATCGTACCTACACTCCACAATTTATTCACTTCAATATGTTTATGATTTGAATATAGTTTGATTTAAATGAGTCCTTCAACTTAAAGTCAGTTTCTGATGGCCTCAAAAACTGCCCAAAGAATCACCAAACTTTATCCCAAGCCACAGATAACTATATTTAGTGTACTATTGTAAAAATGATTTGATACGCTTCTTTAGAAAAGTAGTAGTAGCGGTAGAAATTGCAGTCCAGTTTGTTTAATATGGTTCCAGAACTATTATGCTTTCAAAACGAGTTAATAGTGAGGCACTTAGATGATGCAGACCAGGTCCTAAGTCCTTATAAGTCTCTGACTTATCTCGGGCTATTTTTGGAACGCCTGATGTATGATTGCAAAAGACACGATATCATTTCACCTTTAAGATGGTGAACTCGTGGACTGTATCAATAAATGAGTGACCTGGCAATGACTTCACTTAAGCCACTTTTAAACCATAGAAGGTATCGGCCTATTATGTAAGAAGCTGAACAACGAAAAAGCCGCCGATCGTCTCTGATGGTCTACCAGCTGACGCCTTCAAAACAGATGTGTTCAAAACATATGGAGAAAAAGACAGAGTCGCGAACTCTTTGAGCTGTAGAAAATGTGGATGTAGTTCAAAAGCCAAATAAGGCTACTATATTTGATTGATTGTATCGAGGGAATTTAAAATAATGTTCAAGTCATAAGAAGATCTTTGAATCCCAGCCCCCAAGTCAGGCCAAAGTAAGCATGCAATCTAACTTTAGGGAGAGCTGAGGTTTATTTTGGCAGATAAAACATGCGATGGAGATTAGGTAAAGTAGTTTAGCTAGAACCTACGAAACGAAAGCGATAAGGTACCAAATTCAACTGATTGAAAGGCAAATGAGCCCACTTGTCCGCCATCCCCGTAATCTTAAGACTTTGGCTTTAAACTGAAGTTATGAATGATTTGTGTAGAAAGAAAGATGGGAAGGCAGGAAGATTTGCTGGATAGATATTCTGTAAGGAGTGAAAATTGTGGGCTAAGCTAAAGACTAAGCACAAAGCTTGGAGACGCATGGTCATTGTGTTCTATGGCTATAAATTTCGGCACTTTTACACCTGTCGTGATTTACGGTTTGAGCTCAGTTATTCATTTCTGTCGACAGCAGCCATAGGTCCCCGATACGTCGAGGTAATACCTTAGTATATGCAATGGTGCAATCAGCTGCTGATTAGGGACAGTCAAGAACTTAATATGCTTGTTCCGACCAAAACAATATATTATGGCAACTACTTAGTAAAATAGCACAAAGCTGCTTAGGGTTCATTTTTGGGTAACATTTCTCATCCTAGTCAGGAAATTCAAACAAAAAAATATTGATAATGTTCGTTAATGTTCCTAGCAGTGTTGTCACTTCTACCATCATTTTTGAACTTTTTTCCAACCTATCACATGTACCATTGCACACAAAAATTCGACCACGTTTTGTCATTCTACTATTAATTATTACTAGGCTCGCCTAGTGGTCGAAATTCGACCACCATACATTTAAACACAACTTCTAATTTGGAGGATCAACTTCTGTTGATCGTACGTAAAAAAATTAGCTGAACATAATTTTTAGGAAATTTCTCAAGGATAAAAATTTCATAAAAAAAATTAAAATTTATTGAGTCAAAATTTTGAGAAAAAGGCATTTTAAGTAAAAAATTGTAACAACAAATTTTCAAAATTTTGAGTTTCAGGAGCCATAACTTTTTTGTAGCTATCCAGATGTACCCGAAGTGCGTAGGACTTGTATGCTACTAAATTGTCTTTTCAAAAAATATTAAATAAGTAAAATAAAATATTATAAGCTCTAAAGCACTTCAGTCTATAGCCATCGATCTTGCAAATGCCTTAAAACGTTTGAAAATGTGTCTAGAAGAATTGGAAAGGTATAGACATGAATTTGTAAATTTAAAAATGGAAGCAAATAGTGTAGCAGAAAAATGGTCCATCAACCCTGAATTTTCTAAAACTCGTCAGAGGAAGGTAAAACGCCATTTTGACGAACTTTGTGAAGATGAGCGTCTCCAAGATTTGTTCAAAGTGAAACTATTTTATATAGTATTGGACATCATTATTAATCAACTGAAATCGCGTTTCCTTCCAATGAATGAAATTGTTTCCAATTGGTTTCCAAAAGGTAATTGGAGTATTTTAAATTTAAAAGAAAATTTTCAGTTGTGTTTTGAGCCACCTTCTGCTCCAAAATTCACACCTCTCCGATTTGTAAGGGATGCATACACATCGAGCTCCAAGCTAATTCGATGGTTTGGACTAGTTTAGATACAGTCGAATAATGTTGTCCCGATCCACAAACTTGACGTATCAACCATTGCCAAACATTTTCGATGATATTTAAATCCGGTGAGTAGTCCGGTCAGCATTAATAGCTCCGCATTTTGGCTCTATAAATACGTTTTAACAACCCGGGCTATATGTATTGGCGCTTTATCATGTTGTTAGATCCATGGCAGATGTCCAAAAAGGTTATGAAAATATGTTAAAGCCTATCAGTACGACAACGCATTCATTGTGGTTAACAAAAATTTTAATTTTCGGCTGCCATAATACGAAACGGCCCCCACACCATCACACCTTCAACTTCAACTCTGCTATGCAGCCGGTCCAAATGATGAGTTTCTTTGCGGAGGTTATGGAAATAGTACCTAGCTATAGCCATCGGAGCCTTCCAAATTAATTTTTTTTCGTCGGAAAAGACCACTACTGCTACTACGAAGTCCAGGCCACAAAATCGAAGGCGTTGCGCTTTTCGAACCGGGTTAAGGGGTGTCTTTTTCTTGATTTTTAGTCTTTTTATATCCTTGGCATTCGAAATAATACGACGAATAGTTGTGAGACTTGCTTTTGATACCACATATTTTCCTGATTTTTGGAAAAGAGTCGTGAGAATTTGACGCTTTTCCTAATATAAGTCGCCTTTCCGCAGTTGTAAGCACACTATGCATGCGGCCTTTCACGTTTATATCCATAGTTAGACTCATTACTTAAAAATATGCATATAACGTGTCGGCTCCTCTCGATTTTCTTAGCTAAATTGGCAATAAATAGGCGAGCGTCCTTTAAGCTTTGATTTGTTCTTTTTCCGCCTCGGTTAAGCTTTTTCTCCACACATTTTTTAACAAAAAAAATCTATCAAAGAATAATATGAGTCCACGTTTTGCCGGTTTTTAGTTAAAAATTTTTTGTTAATACATACTTAAAGCTTTAGTTTTAAATCTTCCTTCTGGTCAAATCACAACAATTAATTGAAATTTAATTTAAAAACAAAAATTAAGTCTCTAGCATGCTTGGTTTGGGACCAGTGGGCCATAGAAAACCGACCTTAGAGGGTGTGCTATTCAAGTGGCGCGGAGTGTATATAAAAACGACATATCTTAATCACTTGGCAGGTAAATTCTCAGTTTTCGGTCCATTTTTAGAGGCGAAATAGAAAAGTCTTCGTGTATTATAGAACTTGATGATTTATTAATAAAGAATCATTTTATGTCATGCAGCTTTCCTGAAGTATGTACTGTGTTAATGTTATTTGTTACAATTCCTATGACTATAGCTAGTGCTGAACGATCATTTTTTAAACCAAAATTAATAAAAACCTATTTAGGAAAGTGTATGGGACAAGACAGGCTACGTAACTTGGCTATTCTATTGAAAAATTAAACTGTTATTTCATTATAAATATGTATGTATAAACCTATGCTCTTGAAAATAAAATTCATTAGATATTTAACTAAAATGCATACAATATTATTAATAGTGTTGGTTAACTACTTAAGTGGTTTATTAAAATTAAATTACAACGTTACAATTTTTACTGGGAGCGCCCCATCCAAAGAATTTGCCACGGGCCTCAGATGGTATAGTTACGCCACTGCCTTAAAGGATTATACGTCTTAACTGGGACACCCTGTATGTACATAAGCACTCTACTGAAGTGAAACTTCACAACAACTGTGTTTTGTTTCGGTTTGTTTTGTTTTGACCCACTATAAACCATCCATTTTAAAAGGAAATAAATAAAATTCCTGGGACCCACTCAAACACACGCACAAAATATCAGCAAAATCGGTCTGGACCTACTGGGTCCAAGGATCCCCTCAAACACGCACACCAAATTTCAGCAAAATCGGTCTAGGCGTTTAGAAGGAAATAAATAAAATTCCTGGAACCCGATTGCAGCGACTACATACAGCTGCTGACCTGACTTTTTCTAGTCCTTCTTCATCTTCATCTCCGTCACTTTCGTCGTCCAACGTTTTAATGTTTAACGAGCTCTTAAGTGAATTGCAGCTGTCGACATCCTTTGTACGTTGCCAAGGAGGACGTGTAGTAAAAATGAAATGGATTCAGCGCAGGAATTCGCTTTTCCCGAACACAAAAGTGCACTCTACAGTTCAAATACTTAACGAAAATTGAGTAAATGTAAATAGACATATATACGCAATACGCATCTACAGATGTGTT